>JAQJVK010000291.1:0-134024 GCA_035578135.1 Flexamia atlantica | reverse complement strand
AGTCGTCATACCCGTAGTGTAGCGCGCGCGCGTGTGGGTATGTAAAGAAACTATATAATTTTTCCTATGGTATTTTTCCGTATGCATAGAATAACTAATCGACGACTTGGAGAACGACTTAGGTCTTGCTTTCAGATTTATGAACTGAGAGAAGAAATAAATTTAATCTAGTTCTTATACGGTAATGAACGGCATGTACGGTAATGAAAATCTGTGATCCTAAATTAAGTGTAAAAGTTTGTGACTTTGGCTGTAACAACGTATCCATTTGTTAAGCTAACTACGAACAGCTTGATTATAACAAATCTAAATTATTCACTAATAAAAAATATTAAGATTATTTTACATACACATACAACCAATGTAAATGGAATCTTATTATGAAAATATCTTACTATAAGTTTGAACGTCGGCGAAGCGACGGGTAACGTCAAGTTTGGTTATATGTCATGCAATGCATATTGGACAGTTTTTCTGAATTGTTGTTCTAAACTAAGAAAGACTTACATAAAAACAACCCCTCAGGAAATTATTAAATTTTCATATGTGGACATTAATTCATGTGCGATGCGTGCTTACATTTATTCCGGTGAGAAAAAAATACAGCAGAAAGGAAAATAATTAATCATTGTATGGGAAGACAAAATAAAAACAAAGCAAATGTTTAGAAGTTGAAAGTCAAAGCCAACCGACCTAGCCCTGCGGAATACCATAGCGAACTGTCTGCATCCTTGAATTAAATTTTTGAATGTAATTATATTTACTTGAAAGTTCAGATTTATAGTTTTCTATCTCAATAACTTGTTGCCTGAGAGTAGATAGTATCTAAACAAATTTAATTCTTTGTCATGAATACCTAATTTTGATAAAGTGTCTATTAGCTTTTCATGGGATACGCTATCGAAAGCCCTGGTTAAATCTAGAAAAATGACAATTACTTTGTCTCCCTTGTCCACTGCATAGTCAATACCCCTCTGGAATATTCGGCCACGTGGAGACCTGACGTGGACTACCGAAGCCACGTGGTCAAACTAGAACATTGCCGTGTGACGGATTACCACCCCATTGGCGGATAGATTCTGGCAGTTTTGGCGGAAATAAACTCAGTAACTGCTGTGACTGTTGATTTACCTGCTTGAAAACCATGTTGTTCTGAATCTATTAAGTTATTTTCATTTAGAAAATTCATCAATTGAATATAAACCACTTTTCCTAAGATTTTTGAAAAAACTGGAAGAAGTTAAGTTGGTCGGTAACAGGAAACATCATTTGGTTCTCCTTTTTTGAAAATGGGCTCATTGGGAAAAATTAGCTATTTTGAACTTATTAGGAAAAATACCTGATTAATAGAAGAGTTAACTGTATGTAAAAGAGGTTTTAGAATAGCAGGAAGAACTTTTTTAACTGTAATAATTGAAACATCATCATAGCCAGTAGAGTATTTGTTTTCAAGGGATAAAATTAATTGTTCAAGATTTTTCTAATCAATTTGCTTGAATTTGAATTTGTAAATGGAATTTACTTGTTGAAAATGCACTCCGCTCCTATCTTGTCCTTGAAGAATCTTGGGAAGAACAGAATTATCGACCACAGATACAAAGAAATTATTGAAATCGTTATTGACTTCAAAAGGGTCAGAAGGAAGTGTACCATTTCTCAAAATATTAATATTACATTATACCTTTTTGCTGTTAACCTCTCAGTTAATTAACTGCCAAGTTTGTTTTGACTTATTATTTGCATTTTTTACCTTGCTATCAAAAAATAATTTCTTTTCCTCATTAATACATTGCTTTATTCGGATTTTGACTCTTTGATTGTTACTCTAACATTTTCATTCTTACTTCTTCTGAAAAAATATTCTAATTCCTTAATCTCCCTTTTTTTGTCAATCATTTCTTCAGTAATCCAATTATTCTTATTAGAACAATTTATTGCTGTTAAAGTTTGAGGGAAAATTACATTAAAGTTATGGATAAATATATCAGAAAAACATCATATTTCGTATCTACAATGCCTGATAGACCTCCAACCAAGTTTCTGTCATTAATTTCATCAGAAAAATATCAAAATTATTTGTTGAAAATTTCCTAATTAGTTTTTTTGTTATTATTTTACCGTTTTTGTTTGAGCAAGAAATTTCAAAAGGTTGAGCATCGTGGTCCGATATACAGGCTACAGTACCTGTAATTTTGCAAATTGTATTCTCTATATTACTAATAATATTATCAATGGCAGTTTGTGAATTTAAAGTTACCCTCGTTGTAAAAAGTTACCCAGTATGACAAATTGTATATTTTCAAAATATTAACAAAATATTTGTATGACCAACTTTTTTTAACAAGATTATGTTAAAACCTCCTACTAAAATGATATTTGCAAAATGTTTACTTAAAATAATACATAAAGTTTTAAATTTATACAAAAAATCTTTAATCAGACATTACTTTGGAGACCTATAGATACATGCTATTATAAAATTTAACTCAGCAAAATATATTTCAGCGAGACAACACTCAAATTCTTTCTATGCTAACAGCGATTGAACTGAAGGTATGCAGATTTTTTTACTGTTAATATTATCTTTTGTCATGATCATTACTCATGATCATTAGCTCATAATTTGCTAGAGCCACACTGGTAGATCTAGCAAAATATGTACATAATTTGTAATCTGGAATATTTAAAGCTGAAATTTATGGTTCTGTAATTTTGTGTTCAGATATTGCCATGACAGTAGGTTGAATTTCTGTGAGATTAATTTTTAAGATGTCTAACCTAGGTGATAGATGCTGTACATTTTGGTGAAGTAATGAACATGATACTATAGTGTGCTATTTCCAGAATTTTTGTTAGATTGATGGCGATTTAAGTTTGGGACAGATTTATTTTTACATTGTTTGAAAAACTGGTAGTTCTATTTGAGGTTTCCGATGAGGGGTCAGCAAAACAACTGTTGCCAGCCGTTACATCATGAAAGGGTGTCCCTGGTTCTTCCGTACTGCATTCCTCAGACTGATCAGCAATAACTTCAGCAGACTGATATATCCCTGTGCCAGTAGTCACATGATCTGGAGTGGTGTCCACGGGTTGAGGCAATAAGTTATTTGATATTAGATCTTGCAATCTTTCTTTGAACTCTTGATGCGATAGTCCACTTATTAATGACCGATTTATTGACCTATCCTCAAACACCATAATGCTCACTCTAGTCCCTGTGGCTTCTTGAAATTCCAGTAGTCTCTTCACAAAATGATGCGGAGAGTTGTTGTCTCTAATACACCCCATAGGGGAGCAAATGAGTCTCTTCAAACCTCTCTGTTTGAAATCCTCTTGAAGGTGATAAAAGGACTTATCATAATCTGTCAAGGAAGGTTTTGAGTAGTAAGTAGGTTTTTTATCAGGCTATATGTGACTGCACCATTGCTATTGTATTGACAAGCCAAGTGTTCATTTATTAGGTCCGAAGCCTTGGGTTTGCCCACAATTCTTTTAAAACCTTTTGCGACTCCTGCGGACATATGTCGCTCATCTTCAAGATCTGCGGAGATCCAAAATGCAGTTTCTCTGTCTAGGTAAAATTGTTTAACAACTTCTTTCATGTCAGCTTCGATTATATTTACAGGTACACTGTCTTTACTATCATGTAAACCTAGTTTCAATGGAGAAGAACCTCGATTGTTTTGAAAGCTGGTATTTGAATAAGCTTGTTTGTTTGAAAAAGTTTCTGAAGTTTTAGGGCTCTTGAATAGATGAGTCAACACTTTTTGCAATATTCTTACTGCAATTATTTTCTTACCCACATAGTTGAAATGGATACCAGATCTCTCGAAACAGCTTTTGGGAAAGAAGTGTAATTTAGTGCATGTGAAATTGCATGAATAAAGAGATTAAAGTTCGTTATGTTCTCATTTATTTGGTCTGTAAGAGGCAAATCATTCCTAAAAGGAACACTGGCTATGGTTATTTTACAGGGTTTCAAGGACATCACAAGAGACTTCAGTTTTTTACATAAGAAATCAACCTGACCATTGTAAATGTTGTTTGCTCCCGCAATTAGGATGAAATGATTGCTCTTTGACCGTTTGACATGCTTTGCCTCATGCATAATATGGTCTATGCCAGCTCCAGGCTTTATTATACCTTTAACTTCAATATTTTCATCACACCTTTCTTGTATAAGTTGGTCTAATATCCACCCATGGCTGTCGCTCAAAATAGTTATTATCTGCATGGTTTTTTGTTGATTTGCATGTGAGCTTTTAACTTTTATTTTCCCTTTTTCACTGTCTAAATCTCCATTATCTCCATCCTTAACTTTTGTAGTAACTGTTTCTTTCTCATTGAGTACTCTCATAGGGTCTGTTTGAACACTATTGTTGACTAAATCAGGTTTACGAACTTTCCCAAGGGGCAATTTTGATAGTTTTTTATTTTCCACATTTTTCTCTACACCTTTTTTCGCACATTTTTCAGGTTCCTTGTATCCCATACAAGGAACCTGTATAGTAGTTGTATGCTGCCAATCAGTTAGTGACTGTATGATTGATTTAGGCACTGCGAAGTTATTTGTGATGACATAAGCAATGAATGCTCTTTTTTTACACAATCTACTTCTAATAAACATAGAATATACTTAAGTTTTGAAGAAAATCTTCTCTCTTGTAGTTCTGAAGAATGTAATCCATAACATGTAGCATAAACACACTACAATCATATGTGTTATCTTGTTTTGGTTCCTGGATTGTTATTAAGCTGGTCATTGTTGCTTCTTCAAAATACTTAGGGAGCTTAACACAAACTAGCTCAGCAATACGCACACTACGACTATTTTTTAGTGAGTCATATTAGTAATGCTTATGTGAATTTATTTTAAACATAAGCAGGCTCCAGTGAGACCCTTTCACAGTTTTGTAACTATTTGTGTCCTTATCATTATACTCAGCATTATTAATTTGTATGAGTAGGATATCCTTTTCCTTTAATGTTAATGGATCCAAAATAACTTTTGTGTCTGCCATTCCTTTTATACCTTCTACGACAACTGGTTTCGTGAGGTAAATTTTCCCATCTTTTCCAATAATATTCAATGTTAAAACCTCAAAATATGTGTTGATAGTATCATCCCACAACCAGGATTTACCCATAGCTTCGAGTTTTCCCTTAATTTGATCAATATGCTGTGTCAATTGTTTATTTTCCTATAGTAAAAAATCATATTTTTCTTTTATTACACTATTCAAAGTGTTTTCTTCATTGTTTGATGATTTTTCAACAGTTTTTTTGCCTCCTAACAAAGAAGTGATATCATTTTGTGATGATGTCTTTGTACCAATTTTGTTGGTGGGCGTTGTTGTCATTTTTTTGGAGTTGCCAGAGTTTTGTGAAACATTTATTTTCGATCCTGATACTTCAGGATTTTTGCATTAAGACCTTGTTTTAATAAATGGACTGCTTTTTCCTGTCATATTGCCAAAAGGAATTTTGTTTAAAAACAGTACAACTGCTAAAAAGAACATTTACTTTGTTTTGGTTTATTTCAACATTTTTATTTCGTACTTGCATATAGTACACAACTTATTTCGCTATCTATAACAGCTTGCTCTCTGGATAAGAAATTGGCCTTCTTACTCCATGCTCTGCACGAAAAATTATATGTCAGTAGCAGACGACTCAGTTGGCGGCAAGGAGGTTATTTAGCAAAACGTTAAATGGGTTGGTCCAATCAATTCTTATGCAATGATTTGGCGCTAAATTATGTTAAAACATGAAATCAAAGTCAATCATTATTAAAATCATTATCATTATTTAAAATGTGAGAAATATGGTCTAATTTAAAATGTAAAGTGCTGCAATAAATTATAAAACAAAGTTTTGCCTTCACTACACTTAACTCACGGGTTCGTATAGGTTATGTTCCTCGAGGATATTGATGTATAAAATAAGTAAAACTCACTGAAAAACTGATATTAATGGGACTAACTATTTAAACTGATCACTTTTAAACGCCATTTTGAATCCAGTTTGTCAACAATACGCATTCAAATATACTTTTCAAGCGATTATCAGTTTTTATTCAGCGGGATGGCGATAAGACAAAATAAATTATTAAATAACAGAATTTTCCCAAAAAGGTTATTCCCAATTTAAATGGCGGCGTTTTTGGGGTAGTTTATCTGTCTAAGGCATTAACAGGGTGAGAGGAAAACGTTTCAAAAGGATATTTTTTACTGAGAGGAAAATGTTTCAAAAGGGTATTTTTTACTTTACTTATTGTTTCCAAATTACTTTTTAAGATGATTACAGTGCCGCAATTCCTTTAAAAAAAATCCGGATTCGTTATCAAAATATAAGGGATTTTTATAAATTTATTACTGATACTTGAAATATTTAGTGTATCAGAAGGAAATCTTCAACACGCCATAATATTGGTTAAGGCGACCCTTTTGATATCCTGTTTGTGTTTGTGATTTCTGCTAATTAAGAGATCTCTAATTTAATACTGAACTCGACCTAAGAAGCCACTACTTAAGAATTCCTTCTGACTCCATGTCATACGTCAACCTGATAGAATAAAATTATAACCACTAAGAAAAGTACATCATTTCATGTTTGTTAAAATAAAAAATTTCATAGCGTTAAATGGACATTAATTAATGGTTAAAAATGATTGAACGAAACTTTCAAACTCAATGTATATACACTTTAGGGAGCGGCTAATTTAGTGGGTGAATCACGTGACTTTCGTATTAATGTGTAATCTAGCTATTCTGAGCTAGATCTAGTGCCTTATATGTAAAGGGGGAAAATTACACTCTGTATCAAAAACAAAGGTTATTTCCAGTTTCTCATGAATAACAATACCAACAAAATGTCACAGACTCAACTATCATCGATAGATTTCTTTTTCCTTATGTTGTGTCACTTACTACATATGCAATCTTATTAAGTTTAGAGCTCCAAAACTCTTTCTTTAAGATATTTATTATAATATATTAAAGAAGTGGGTAATCTTACCCACTGCAGTTTAGCATTTATACAAACGAACAAGTTTTAGCATTTGTATTTCCCTTTAGTGTTAATTTATTCAGCTACAATGTACATCATTTTTACTCTTTTCTAACACATTCAACCTAAATTTATTAAAAAAGGTAAAAAAACATTCATTACCAGTAACAAAGTGAATTAATTGAACTCTCTTTTTACTTTGATGATGCATTTTTTATAAAAGTTGACATATTTCCCTTGTGGTTCCAACAAAAAAGCTGTTTTTGTTTCTGATATTCTCTATCCTCTTTTTAAGTAATTAACTTAAGTACTAACGCGTCTAAGGAACTGTTTATTAGGTTAAATATTATGAACGATACCAAATTAACTTGTAATAATTTATCTACAAGAAATAAAAGAATCTTTGCTGAAGTAAAACTGTTATTTCTAATAGACATTGTCTACGATTAATTTTCAGTTGATTGATTCTTTATTTTATAAGCATGTAAAAATATACTTCATATGAGTAAAAATATAGAAGAGGTTAAAATCAGGAAAAATTTACCCGGAATAATTTAATTAGCAATATATTTTTTGGTGGAGAAGTCTCTCCAGTCTGCGTCCAGTCTCCAGTTGCGTGCAGTCTTTCATAGTTGGTACCGTCTTGAATGATAATAACGCTTAAGATATCAGTGCAATAGGCAAACTGCTAATCGAGCATAATGAAATCAAAATCTAATTGTTCGGCCTGATAAGCTAAATCAAAGGTCTGGATAGTTGTAGTGATACAAAACGATCTACCATTATAATTACAACCTGGAAGAGTTAACTCTCTGTATTTTTAATATACAATGGGCAGAAGCAATAACATATAAACTTACAACACAATCAGCGAGATAAAATTATAAAAGTTTGTAAACTAGTTGAAACCAATAATAAATTATTCTTTAGGTAAAAATCAGATAACGTCTGAATATATATAACATATATATTCTATAATTAAATAGCTTGAAATCATTATGTACACACAAAAACTAACTTGCTCGCCCTATTTGTATGTTCAGATGTTTTATTATTATCACGTTACAACTATTTCATTATTCTTATTCTTATGAAACAATTATAATAGAATGCCACATTTTACTTTCCTTTGAACGAAGTGTGCTTATGTTCATGATGTATATTAAAAGAAAACACTAAATAAAACTGTTACAGCTGAAGAAAGCTGCAAACAAGTTTAAACTGCACCCTTATAAATAAAAGGCAATTGGTGGAATTTGATAATTTTAAATTATATGTGGACTTACTCCTTTAAAAATGGAAATCAAAGAGTTTATATGTAGTATAAAATAAAATTGTTATTGTTTTATTCATCGTATGAATTGAATAGGCATAAAAAACTGTTCAGCCATCATTGTCGTTTCAAAGATAGCTCTTAAAATCTTACAAATGAAAATAAAAAAAATAAAAAAAACAGTTAAGGATTTTAATTGCTATAGTGAATGAAAATGTTTACAATATAAAAATGAAATATAAGTGCCTATCATATATTATAATAAATTAGAATATATCAAAAATTCTATGTAATTAAAATTTATCTTTAAATAAACTTGGCTTTGCCTTATCATGCTTATTGGCTAAGCATCATACAACACCTAGCGAGAAATGACTTACATTGATTTGATTTTGCAGGAAGGAAGCCGCTGTCAGTCGGGTTGTCTGCGTCGCTGAAGGCCTAATATCGTGACAAAAAGTTTCCCTTTGAAAATATTTTATTCCTCCCTTTGGGTGATCTCACGCAAGAAACACTGGATCTAATTTGAAATAAATAAAAAATTATTGTAAAAGTAGAATTGATTTATTTTTAATATTTATAACAGGGTAAAAAACTAGTTTATAATAGTATGTCACAACACCATTTTTAATTTAGGAAACTTATTTATACTAGAGGGCTACTTTTTTCAAGCGTAAAAATTATTTACGCTTGAAGGGGCTAATAGCTCCTAAGCATAAACCTTCTTTACTACAGATCAAAATACCTTCTTAGAAAATAGGCTTTTGGATCCACAAAATTATGATTATATCTAGCATTTGGTTTTAAGTAAACAAAGCAGACCTTTTTACATCCCGATGGTTTTAAAATGACAGCTATTTTACGTTATTTCTCATTTTATAGTAAGCTTTAAGTAATTTCAGTATTTTCCCCGAGTCCCTGGGATGGAGACCTTCAATTTCAGCCCCCTCCCATCATCCTGCGACCTTCCAAACGCCCACAATTTCGGCGCAAAAATTTCCCTTATATATATATGTAGGTCTCCATCCCAGGGACTCGTGGAAAATACTGAAATTGCTAAAATTTGAAATTAGCAAAGAGAAATTAGCAGGTTAGGTTAGGTTTAGGTTGGTTGGGAGGGGGGGGGGGGTGGAATAAGAGTTTGAATAAATCAAATTTTTTGTCAAACCCTATGCCTATGTATTTATGTTGAAAACTTAAATCACCCGTCATTTTGTAACCAATAACCCTTTTGAAACGCGGTTTGCGACATTAAATTTTATTTGATTAGACCTTTAAAATCATGTGCATATTGACCTAAGCTTACATTAAAGATTTTGCACCCACTCCTTGTGGGCCATCCCCCCTTGGAGGAAATATCCTCTGCGGCACCCTAAAAGATAGGCTTTTAGGTCTGACATACAATTCCAGAGTTTAGATCCTTCAGACATAGTCTGCAAACAATTTTTAAACAATCTTTAAGCGAACACTGTGTATTTCATTTAGATTTTTTATCAGCCGCCATTTTGTAATGAATGAACCTTTTGAAGTGCGGTTTGCGGCATTGGATTCTACTTGATTAGCCCTTTAAAATGATGTGCATATTGACCTATGCTTACATTTAAGATTTTGTACCGACTCCTTGTAGGCCGTCCCCCACTGGGGGCCAAGAGTCAATAAACACTTCAGAAAGTAGTTTTTTTTTACATAGGAGTGAATGTGCAAAGTTTGATTTCTCAAACCAATTCGGTTCAAAAATATTTAGCCGTTCCGGGACTTTTCAGCACCCCTGTATAAACATAACATAGAATATGGAACAGCAAAATTTGCTGATATTATCTGGACAATATGAGCAACACATGAAAAGAAGGGGTTTAATTTTACGGTATTTTTTTACATTTGCTTTTGTACGCCAGTAGTCCTGCTGAGAGTATAGCACAAAATGACCTTGAACTTGACCTTTCACGTGATCGACCACGTGATCGGTGACGTCATCAAGATGGCGGTGTCCAGGTGTGTTTTGGCGGGTATTTGACGTCATCAAGATGGCGGCGCCCACGAGAGCACGTGTTCTAACCTAACTTTTTCCGACCACGTGTGTTTTGGCGCGCTTTTTGAATTTTACCGCCTTTTCTCCGGGCTGTTGACGTCATCAAGATGGCGGTGTCCACGTGGGAATGTGTAGTTTATTGTTCGCTACCAGATGGTGTTATAAAAATGTTACCGCTGTTGCCGGGATTCGAACCCGGTCTCCGAGTTGGTGTGCTTTCGCACTGACCACACGACCAAGACGCTGTTGTCCGGTCTTAGTTATTATTGTGTATAAGTGTCTTTGATTGGCATATTTATCTCTGAAGGGTCAAAAAGGTCAATCTGATTATTTCTTTTGCCAGCACCCATGTGGCCACGTGTTCTAACCTAACTCTTTTCGACCACGTGTGTTTTGGTACGCTTTTTGCGTCATGGCAGCGCCCCGTGTGACCATGTGTTCTGAACTTTCGCGCGTTTTTCGATCCAAAATGGCTGCGCCCATCGGACCACATGTCCCAACCACACTTTTGGCACATTTTTTGTCATCAATATGATTAATATATTATAAGTTATACATATGAATTCATCGTTATATGTTTTGTATGTAATGTAAATTATGTCACGCTGACCCCCCAGTACATTCATAATACCTCCCGTACTCATGGTGCATGTAATACTATATAAAGTGTGTTAGATTTCTTAAAAACTTTTAAAAATACCTAAAAATGTTGATATTTCGAAAACGGTAAGTCCTACGCCATTTTTGAGGCCAAAATTCACCTACTACGTAGTGTAGGTGCCCCCCAGGCGGTACTGACACATATGACAGGTCTTAACTAGGATGTTGCGGGTTGCATCTTGAAAAATGAAGGGGCAACCAGTGTGTAAAAATTCAAAAAATCATATCTCCCGAACGGTATGAGTTATCGAAGTGAAATTTGGTATATGGACACACATAAGCAAAGGCAAAAAAATAAAGGTACCTGACATGTGTTATGCGGATAAGCATCCGAGAAAATGATAAATATTTTAAAATTGTATATTTCAGAAGGTAATTGTCAGATATAAACCAAACTCGGTATACGGGTATATAGTAGCCTAACCTACATATTAAAGTGAGCGCTGCGGGTTGCATCACACAATTGAAGGGGCTAAAAATATATATTTCCGACCATGTGTGTTTTGGCGCGCTTTTGGCGTCATGGCGGCGTCCATGTGAAGTCTGCTGCCTTTTCCCCCAGCGTTACCAACTTATGTGCATGTAGAGTGTAGTCTATAGCTATTATTACGTCACGTTTTGTGGACACCCACGTAGTAGGACCATCTTCATTATTTTTCTCACAGTGTTACCAATATACTGTAACACCCTGGGAGATTTCTCCCGTACCCTCCACAGCACTATCAACTGTTCTGTACATTTGCAATTTTTCTCGCAGTGTTACCAAAGTATGATATATTGTCATACACCCTGTTGTGTGAATAAGAGCGAGATTTGTTTGGTAATAACAGTAAGTTATTTATTTAAAAGCAAGTGTAAACTGATACAAATTTCAAACGATTCTATTGTGAAATTGAAATGCTGTATGGTTGTACTCCTTCGCCGGGTAGTACGAACAGCCCGTAGCAGTCCTTCGCCAGTCGCTCCAGTTCGGCATCCTCCAACGCCTCGCCGAATTTGGACGGCAGGAAGACTGAGGTGGTTAGGTCCTCCCCCTGGATGTCGAAGACGACAGCAGCTCTACCGAAGCGTGTTGCAGCTCTCCGTGCCCCGACGATGATTTTACCTAGTTAGTGACCTTGAAAAATTTAAGCCTCCTCAATAATTGCATAACTGTGGCCATTTCGACTGCTTCCCTCGCTGAGGTAAGACATCTCTGCTCTTTTACCATAACCTCAATTTCAAGCATAAAGACTTAGAATGTCTAGCCTTACTGCTTTTGTATTTAACAACCAACCAGTAATGGTGATGGTGATGGATAGGGAAAATAGCCCCTGGTTCAAAGGGAAAGATGTAGCTGAAATTCTTGGTTATGCTAGACCTAGAAAAGCAATAAATGACTACGTCAAATCAAAGTACTATAAGACACGCGCACCGATTCGGTGCTCCCTTTGAATACCCAACCTCATACAGTATTTATTAATGAACCCGGTTTATATCAGTTAATTTTTTCATCCAAACTTCAAATTGCTGAAAGATTTCAAGACTGGGTATTTGAAGAGGTTTTACCTTCTATTAGAAAACGTGGAGAATATAAACTAAGACAGAAAAATGCTGAACTGTTACAATCTCTTTCAAAGTCTCTTCAAACTAACTATCAACTTAATCAAATGCACTCTGAGATGAAAGCTGCTAATGATATAATTTGTAAAGAAAACCAAACTCTAAATAAAACTCTAAAAGAACAGGCATCAAATGTGGCCGTGTTCCCTGCTGATGATAATCTAGCTCATGTTTTTTGTGTTTTGATTAGAGACACCCTTCCAAAAACTCATGGAATGTGTGAGTACAAGTGCATCCACACAGCAAAGAGAAGTTTCCAAACAGCTCTAAAAAAGGCAAAAAATTAGGGCTTTGTGCCTTGTTTTATCAGATCCCCTGTCCCTAACGGTATTAACATTTTAAATAAAGCAAGGGAATTCATGGACAACAGTGGTATGTACTATGAGACTGCCTTTAATAATGTATTAACTCCATACAACTTTGTAAATGTAATTGAACTTATCATGAAACATAATTAAAGTAACCCACTGTGTGAGTGTGAATCAAGGGTTTAGTAGATTGAGGCGACCCAACCTGAGGAGGGTTTGGGCTACTCCTTTGAAAAACCTGGTGTGAGTGTGAAACAAGGGCTTAGTAGACCGTGGCACCTAGAACTTAGAAAATTCTAGGTTACACTTTCAAACAGCCCAGAGTGAATGAAGGTCCCTGGCGCTGTGTAGAAACCCGTAAACCTGAATGGTAGGGCAAAGTTGATAGTCTGGCTCCTGGGTCATTCAATCACACTGTCCGGTGGGGTAAATTAATTATAGTTTAAACACGTGGAGGAGGCATCTAGCTTATTTTTGGAAGGCCTTCACAGGTCATAGCGGTGGCGGGGTTATGACTATTTAATAAAAAAACTCTTTCTTTGGTTTGCTCAAAGGGAGAGAACATTAGTTCATACTGAGTGAAAACCAGCTTTTCTGGACTGGCTCATGTATGGAATAATGTTTAACCTGGGTATGTAAACACGAGTGGTCTCAAACCCCACTCAAGCAAACAAAATAACTACAACTTACTTAGCTGGAGTAACCTGGATTTATGATGGCGTAGACTGGGTTTCTAGGAGGTAATGGTGGTGGGTGAGTAATAATATCTGCGTACTCTGGTTCCTTCCTATACATGACACAGGGAGACGGAGGGTGTTGATCCCTCAGGCAAGTAAATGTAAAGCCGAAACAGTTCACTATGCACCACATTTCGTTTAGTACTGACTAAGCGTTGCTACAGTTATCAACAGGGAATATGGCGTTCTGTTTGATAGACTCTCTGGCGGACAAGCTCTTTGTTCTAGCTGTATTTGTCGCAAGTATGATGTTTATTTATTTTATGCGTGTTACAGATGTAAGTGTATTGAATAACTCTATAAAACTAATGTTAGAGAAATAAATTGTAACATTATTAAAATGGACGCAAAGAAAGCTATAGCTGAAGAGCTGCATAGACCAGCTAGGAGAAATTATCCTAGGCGTAAAGTTACTTTAAAATCACTCAGTGATCTATATCAAGCTGACCTCGTTGAAATGCAGCCTTATGCCAAAATAAATAAAGGGTACAGGTATATCCTAAATATGATTAATTATCTATCTAAATTTGCATTTGCTATTACCCTCAAGGACAAGTCTGGACTCGACGTCTGGTGGTCCTAAGACCTACGCCTATCTTGTGTTGTCAACGAACAGAAATGCTCTAGTTGAGGTGTGCAAAATTAAAGGATTGACTCTAAATTTGAGCACGTCTCAACATTTGAATTTCGGCAAACTCAAAGAAATGGTTCTAAGTGAGGCGAAATTGACTGTTGAGACGACTGAACGCAGGATAAGACGCACTAAAGACAAGGAGGTCATCACGATCAAAGAAAAAACTGTTCAAAATGACAGGACCAAAAAGGAGACATGAAGGTGACTACGATACCCTGCCTTACGGCTACCGCAAACGTCCCATACTGTCCTAACTCTCCTGTGCTACCCCTGCCCATTCCAATAATACATACATACAACAACAACAACAAAAACAACAACAACAACAACATTATCATCATCATCATCATCATCATCATCATCATCATATCATCATCATCATTACCGCCGTACATAGTCAAATTTTTATTTTTTGTGTAATCAAAAATATTTTGGCGGTTTTTAGAGAGCGCTTATCGCCACTCAATGGTATATACCCCTTAGAGTCACGTCCAAAGTAGAGTCAATTATTAAAATATCTGTCACGAATTTTATAAGAGGATTCCTACTACCACCTACTATCACCGGTATGGTGGCTCAGTAGATTGAGTGACCCAGCTTCAAACCTGTGTGACTCCTTTGAACAGCCGTGTGATGATGGATATGTGTGGGTCTAGTAAACTGAGTGACTCAGCTTCAAACCTGTGTGACTCCTTAGAACGACCATGTATCACAAGAACCTAATAGATTGAGTGACTCAGCCTTACACCTGTGTGACTCCTTTGAACGGTCAAGTGATGACGAAAGAGGGTACAGATAAAATCTCTGCGTGGGCTAAGTAAATTGAGTGATTCAGCGTTACACCTGTATCGCTCCTTAAAACAGCCGATGAGACCAAGGGTTTAGTACAGTGAGTGGCTCAGTTTTACACCTGAGCTCCTCCCTGGAAAAACCCGTTTAAATGTGAAAAAGGCGATTCGAGTTGGTGGCGGTAGTGTCTCTCTCTTTCACGGAATTCCTGAAAGTGTCCTACAATAATACCAAACACAGGACTATTGGAATGAAACCTAAGGACGTTAAACCGAAACATGTTAAAGACATTTTGGCAAGACTAGATAAGGTAAAAACAGTCGCTTACAAACCTAGATATAAGGTAGGCGATAGTGTGAGGATAAGTAGACATAAAAAGGTGTTCACCAAGGGATATCTACCGAATTGGACGAATGAGGTGTTTAAAATTTACGCTGTCAAACCGACTAAACTTGTCACATATATATTACAAGATTACAAAGGAGAAATACTTAAAGGCGGATTCTATGAACATAAACTTAGTCTGTCTAAAACCGGTGATGTTTATCTGATCGAAAAGGTCTTGAAACGTGATGGAGACAGAGTTCTCGTTCGATGGTTAGGTTTTGATAAATCCCACGACACATGGGTCCACAAGGACTCTATAAAATAAATATGCGTTCTTGAAAACCAATCATTGTAATACGAGATGCGTATAATCAAACACTCGTTTAGGTTACCCATAGAGAACTTTGATTCCTTTGTCGGCGCCGGTATGACGACGCGGAAAAGACACGGTCCTCTCCTTCCAAACACCATTCGTTGTATCATATGCGGACCGTCAAACTGTGGGAAAACCAATGTTCTTTTCAATTTACTTTTCGATGCGAACGGGTTAAGGTTTAAAAACGTTTACATATTTTCAAAATCTCTGTATCAGCCGAAATATAGGTTTCTAGCTAAAACAATGCCCAAAGAGATAGGATATTTCGCGTTTGACGACAACTCACAGGTGCCACCGCCTAGTGAGGCTAAATCTGATTCAATCATGATATTTGACGATATCGCTTGTGAGAGACATGACAATATACGGAGTTATTTCACGATGGGTCGTCACAAGGATATAGATACATTTTACTTGGGTCAGACCTACAGCCGTATCCCGAAACAATTGGTCAGGGATAACTGTAACTTTTTGATAGTATTCAAACAGGATGATATGAACTTACGCCATATATATTATGACCATGTCAATACAGTTATGACGTTTGATAAATTTAAACAGTTATGCGGTATGGCGTGGAAAGACAGTCATGATTTTGTCGTCATAGACAAAGATAGTGATATTGATAAAGGTAGGTACCGCGCAGGTCTAGACAGTTTCATTCAAGACTTATAAAGATGCGTATCTACACGTACAACGACCTATGAGGGTTTAATGCGAGACTGCATAACGTAAAGTCAAATTTGTGCACGTTTTGATCCCCAAGTATAAGTACGATATTTGCGCAAGTACGTGATCCCCTGGTTTGACAAACGGGAAAAACCAATTAACACGGGTAAAATTTCACTACTGGAGTTTCATTGCTGGACATTATCAAGTATTTGCGAACACACAAAGAACGTGCCATGTTTTTGAGGCAGGTAGAACTTCCATAAATTAATTTACGATCAAACATAGGGGCAGTAGAAATCATGAAGTCAAACAAGAAACATCTCACGTTACGCATAGCCAAACTGAAAGAGGCTATTAGGCGTAAATATAACACTTTTAAGACCGGTGTTGCTGATACTGAACGGTTTTTTGAAACTAAATACAAACCGATAGTTAAAGAGCTTAAAACGTCCAGTTTTTCTCCGAAGGAAGAGTCTTTAATGGTGCCGAAAAAAGAAGAAGTAAAATATGATGATGATGATGTTGATGATAATGATGGTGGTGATAATATGAGTGGAACTGATGTTGAGAGTGATAAAGAGGAAAAGTTTATCGATGCGCCAGAAAATAATGATCCATTACCATCACCATCAACGTCGCCA
Source organism: Flexamia atlantica (assembly GCA_035578135.1). Lineage (NCBI taxonomy): Eukaryota > Metazoa > Arthropoda > Insecta > Hemiptera > Cicadellidae > Flexamia > Flexamia atlantica. Next base: position 116,968 of record JAQJVK010000291.1, on the reverse strand, counting down.
TCGCCATCACCGTCATCATCACCCGAGCCTCATAGAATGTCAAGCAATACGTTTATTAGAACCAACTTTGAACATCCTTTAACTAGGCCATATATGGATCTTTTCATGAAAGACCGTGGAGGGAAATTTACGAAAATCGATCACAAGTACGGTCCGAGGTATGAGGGCGGAAATACTTTAATGGTTGGTAATAAAATACTAGATTTTGATAGGCACGGTGATATACTGATCGGTGATAAACGATATAACGGGACCGAAGGACTTTACGAATTACTGTTTATGAGAACACCTGACGAAAACCTGTTCAATGAGGATGATTTAGATTCTTACAAATCTCTTTTAATCGAGTCGAGCGCGCACAAAAAGGGGTATACGTCTGACGGTCCGGTGAATAGAAATACATCCTATAAGTACAGAGGTGTTATTATAAAAATATTCCCTGTTCCTAATAAAACAGGATCAGGAATGCACTAGAAATCAACAAAATCCCGCGACATTGTCCACTGGGATGATCCTAACGAGCTTGTGGACCGTTTGCGTTTACTAGTCATGTCCGCCGAGACAGGGAATAATTCACATACGAAGGAGATAATTAACATCGTCGAAGAGTTGAAAGAAGGCGGATTTATAAAAGGTGTAGGAAACAAACGTTTTCAGACATTGTTAAAATGAACGTAGACAAGTTCGGTCGTTATAGTTACACTGGTATGACCATAGATAAATTTGGTCGCCACACGTCAAAAGAAAGGATACGAGGACCTAAAGGTGAGGGGTTTAAATTGACAACTGACGGCAGTTATGATATCGGAAATAAAAGATTAATTAATGTTTCAGACCCCTTGTCCGAAGCGGACGGTGTTAATTTAAAAACTCTACAGACACATACAGGTTCTTGTTTAAAACTAAACGATAACAATGAGTTTTATGATGCACAAAATAGACGGATCGCTAATATTGGCGATCCAATTAGTGCGGGTGAGGTCGTAACTAAAGGGTACATTGATTCCCGCATCCCTAAAAGACTAGATCCCACTTTAAGTTATTCTTTTCACCAATACAGATTACAAGATCTAGCCGCGCCCATAACCTACGGAGACGCTGTAAATCTAAAGTATTTAACAGATAATGCATTGACCAGAACCGATGGTACGACTGGGTGGCATTTTAATCATCTTCGATTGACAAATGTGGGTAAACCTCGTGATGATGGAGATGCCGTAAACAAGAAATACATGCACAATAATACGGTGATTAAATCTAGCAACAAGGGTTTTAACTTTTTGAAAAGTCGGTTATTGATGGTAGGATCGCCTATGGACGATTTGGATGCTACTAACGTTGCATATGTCAAAGAGAATTCGTTGCATAAAACGAAGGACGGTAACTATGATGCAAAGTCCCGTAGAGTGATGAACCTCGCTAATCCGAAAGAGATGGACGACGCTGTAAGCAAAAGATATCTCAAGACAATCATAAGTGATCTAGCGTACTTTTTATACAAGTCCACTCATAAAAAAGGTAGGAGCCAGCCTATACCTCCTGAACAGTGGAAAAATAAAGTGTTAGAGTCAAGTTGGGAGGATCTATTTAACGATGATCACGCTTGATGAACGAATCATTTATAAAATGGCTAGGCGCAAAGCAACATCAAACATTCGAAAGAGAACTCTTGTGAAAGGAGGAGGTATTTTCGGTTCAGCGGTTAATAAAGCCATTGATTTATTACCTGTAGAACTTCATATACCTGGTTATAATTTTTGTGGACCCGGAACTAAGCTCAAAAAGCGATTAGCGAGAGGTGATAAAGGTGTAAATCCTTTGGACGAAGCGTGTAAAATTCACGATATAGCGTATTCGAAATTCAAAGACTCGGGACGAAGACAACAAGCTGATAGAGAGCTTGCAGAAAGGGCTTGGCAACGATTCAAGGCAGGAGACGCATCTTTAGGAGAACGAGCCGCGGCTTGGACAGTTACGACAGCTATGAAGGCGAAAACCAAATTTGGAGGTGGCCGGAGGCGGCGGCGGAGGAGCTGTGTTAAACGTAAAACCCCCGCCAAAGGTAGAGGATTATATTTGAGACCTTATCCGAAAAGGGGAGGTGGAAAAAAGAAAAAGAGAGTAACTAAAAAAAAAACGTCCATCCCGATAAAACCGCTCACCAATTATGAATTAGATTACTACGCCGCTAAGCTAAATGTACCTCACTTTAGAGGTGTGTTCATGCGAGACACTTTACCCGTCAAACCAAGAAAGAACGAATCGGCTATAGTGAATTTGGACTCAAATAGTGGCAGCGGTACACATTGGGTATGTTATATGAAACTTGGAGATAAAGTTTTTTATTTTGACAGTTTTGGTAATCTCCGTCCTCCTGTAGAAATCACACGATATTTAGGGGCGTCAGTAGAAATCAAGTATAACTATAACAGACGTCAAAGTTTTGATTCAGTTATTTGCGGACATTTGTGTCTAGAGTTCCTAACTAATGTTTTCCCTTAGCGGAATCGGTCCCACTATCAGTTGCGAGGTTTTCCCACCGCTCGGCGTCAGTAAAGGTGACTGGGAAATTGGACTAGTCGGTCTGACCACGTACAATTCGATTCCGAACATCGAGAAGGATATAAATGATAAGTTTTACTATGGAGACGGCAAAGAACTAACTATCCCCGAGGGATCGTACGAAATTGATGACGTAGAGGAAGAAATAAAAAAGCATGTACTTATTAGTTTGAAAGCCAACAATAATACGTTGAAGGCCGAGATGAAATGTGCAGAGGATGTCCACTTTGACAAGGAAAATACGATAGCGTCTTTGTTGGGTTTCGAGAAACGGATGTATAAGAAAGACAAGTTACATGTTTCTTCGCAAACCATTAATATAATCAAAGTAAATTCAATAAGTGTAGAATGTAATATTGCTCGCGGTTCGTATCATAACGGTGAGGAGGGACACATTTTACACGAGTTTTATTTGGCTGTCGAACCGGGGTATAAAATCGTTGTGATCCCCAATCCAATCATTTATTTGCCTGTTAACGTTCAGCGAGTAAGTAACATTAGTGTTCAGCTTAGCGATCAAAACGGAGAGCCTGTGAACTTCAGAGAAGAAATAATATCATTGAGGTTACACTTGAGGAAGCGTCAGGATGGGTCTGGTATTTAGGGAATCGCCAGTTACAACACCGCTCATTATTCAGAAAGAAGCGGGACAATTAACATCGTTCAGCGTGAAATTTCTAGAGTCATTAGGATTCAAAGTGAAAAATGTTCGCCATAGAAAGCGCAGTTGAGTACGAAAATACCGTCACAGGGTACGAGTATCAAATGTACAAACCGTATGCGTCGTGTACATTTAAAAATAATGATGAAATTAGAATAGCCGTCAGTCAACAGGACATCATAACCGCCCCGTTTGAAAGCACATTACATATTAAAGTAAAAATTAATGGGAAAAAAACAGGGGGTGATGCTGACGTCTCACTGGTCAACAATGCTATTGCATATCTTTTCGATAATATCCGATATGAGATTGGGGGAATCGAGGTGGATCATACTAAAAATCCCGGAATCACCACCACCATAAAAGGACTTCTTTCAGTACGTGACGTTGAAAAGGATAATTTGAAAAATGCCTGCTGGTTAGGAGCGGGAGAAACGCTAAAAATTGACAACGATAAAGAATTTACATTTTCTGTTCCACTCAGATTGTTGCTCGGTTTCGCCGAAGATTACAAACGGGTGTTAGTGAACGTCAAACAAGAGCTTATCTTGCTACGGTCAGCGTCTGACCTCGATGCTATCGTATCATCCGACGCGACCTCTTGCACTGTAGAGATAACCAGTTTATACTGGCGTGTTCCTCATGTCTCGGTCGTGGATACTTTCCGCTTAAAACTTTTGCGTATGATCGAAAAAGACACGGCCATACAAATACCCTTCCGGTCTTGGGAATTGCACGAGTACCCGTCTCTGCCAAAGACTACACGACAGTCGTGGACAGTTAAGACGACATCGCAGTTAGAGAAACCACGATATGTAATACTAGCATTTCAGACAGATAGAAAAAATAAATTGTCAAAGGACATGTCTGCCTTTGACAGTTGTAAACTGACAAATGTAAAGCTTTATCTAAACTCTCAATACTATCCTTATGATAACATCCACGGTGATATGACTATATATTATGAAATGTTTTCCAGATTTCAAAAATCCTATTACGGTAGAGACACGTACCCAAGCGTCAGTTTGGACACTTTTAAAAGTACAACACCACTTTACGTCATCGACTGTTCAAAACAAAACGACACAATCAAGTCTGGACCTGTCGATGTGAGGTTAGAGTTTGAGACAAAAGAGTCCATTCCCGATAAAACCACAGCGTATTGTCTCATTTTACACGATTCCCACCTGGTGTACACTTTACTCACAGGTTCGGTGAAAAAGGTCATGTAATCACAGAGTCATAGGTGGGGGGTTAATAAATTCACCGGTGACCGGAGCACTGTTCAGTCTTAAACATGGATCCGTGCGCTGACGATGTGTCTACTTTTAGCTCTGACGACGAGGAGGAGTACTTCCAACTTGATCCTAAAAGACCGTGGAGGGACGATATCGGGTGGATTTTTATAAATCTTAAGAGAAGGGGAAATATTGTTCGGAAAATTGAATTTGACGGGAAACCTTTAAAGTTAGATGTGCGTTCTAATGGAAAATTTGATAGGCTAGAAATGGAATTCATCGATGGCGGGGCGATGGAATTAAGTGGGTTTACAATACCGGAAATTGTAGAGAAATCACGCGCACTTTCCAAGTTTACTAAAATGACCGTTTTAATGTACACAGCTTGCGGAATGTGTGACCATGAAGACTTTTGGTTAGACGACAATTGGGATGACGAGATGCGTCCGACCATTGATTTTAATGATATAGATTTATGCGAAAGGAAATATCTCGATCACATAGTTGTAAAACTTAAAAAGACCATTCCTCCTGATGATTATACAGATAGTGACACAGAGGAGGAGGAGGAGGAGGAAGAAGAAGCAGAAGAGACGGGGGAGGGAGAGGGGGAACCTGAGGTAAAGAAAAGGAAGATGAACTAGGTGATTCCCGGTTAGTCGTCAAGATGGCTTCGGCAGTTGAGGTTCTCAAGCATAATTTTGCGGCCTGTAGAAATTATGTTCGGAACAAAATTGCGCGTGTAAATGTTTGTAGAAAACATACGTATCCGGATGGATATTCGTGGTTTGTACCGGATGTTGAATCGAGTTTGTTTGTCGATAGAATACGTACCGGATACTTTAGCAAAATGTTAAACACACTCCAGATCGATGTAGAAGAAGACAAAGCGTTGATAGGTACTGAGGATCTAGAGCACATTCTCTATTGTGTAATTCATTATGATCAGTTTGATACAATAGAAGTGTGTCTTTTTACCAGATTCGGAACCAATAATGTGAAACAGTACGAACTTAAGAGGGGAAATATAGAGATAGAGGTGGGTGAATATGTAACTCGTGCGGAAATTATTTTCAAAAATAGATTCTCATTGGCTACAGCAAAAGGAGTGGGGGAAACCAGCAGCCCTGAGGGTTACGACACTGTTAAGACAGTTAAATCGGCAACAACCCTCAGTTGCAGTCATGACGTCGACCAGTGCGGAAGTGGAGTCTCAACCTTTGATTACACAGGAGGAGGAGGAGGTAAGTACGGACACGGACTTGATACGGTTTCCACCGCGTAAGGAGCCTATCGACGCGTGTAAGGGGATTTTCCTAAAAACCGTTAACTTTTTAAATCCGGAACTAACGAAATCCGAGATTGTCGGTATTTTCAAAAACAGGGAAAATAGTCTGGGCGTTTTATTCACGGGGCGAAAAGGATCAGTGTACTGGTCATATGACACGTACAACCGGTTCTCGATTCAGTTTGCAGATATCAAAAATGCGTTAGAAACTAAAGCTAAACTGTATTGGCGTAATGATGGGGGCGAGGAAATAAAGGTGAAAAACGTTTTTGGAAAACCGTGTGCGTTCCTTAGTGATGGGGAGCATACTTTAACGCTAGATCAAAACGAATGGGCTCAGTTATGGCCATCCGCCCTATAGTAAACAGAGAGCTAGGCGATCTATTTTACTATGAGTACGTGATTCGAGAATACATTAATACTGTTAGTGTTTCACTCGATGTGACACCACCTGCGGACTTGCCCGAACGTTTTGTCAACCGTTTGTACGACGAGGTAACGATTGAAAATGGCAGCCATTGTGGAATTTCACGGGTTCAAGGACAACCATAACCGGTTTATCGTTAAGGAGCTGGCGGTCGTCGGTAAGAATTTTCAAAGTCAAGTCGTATTCAAATGACCGTTTAGTTTTTATTTTTTAAATGAAAAAATGCGGCGCACCGCAAGATGGCTGACGCGTAATTTTCATCACATAAAATGGGACGATGACGGTATCCCATACAGGGAGCAAGTCATACGTGATTTATGCAAACCTTTCAAAGTAATATATACGAAAGGTCTTGAAAAGGTGAAATTCCTACAAGAGTTCCACCGAGACGTCCGGGAAATCACTTGGGATCGTGGTGTTCCCTGTAATGATATACACTGTTTGCTACCTCAGCACAAAAACAGTGATGTGTGTAAATGTGCTCTGTACAGTGCAAAGTCCTTTCAGCATAACCTATAAAAACCCCAGACACGGATTAAAAGTTCTCATTTACGATGGAAACAGCGTGGCAACTACTGTCCCGGGAGCCTAAGGCTCCTGAAGGAGTTATGACCGATAGTTTCATTATGAAATTCAGTCGGTACTTGGATTGGAATTTGCTGTCTGATAACTATGATTTTTCAATTGATATGCTTAGAATATTTCTTCATCGTGTTGTCTGGGCTAAAATCTTACGGAAGAAACTGTTTTCTGAATCGTTCCTGAGGGAAATGGCTCCCAGTTTTGACACGTCAGCCTGGGAAGTCCTGAGCAGATATCAGTTTCTTTCTGAACAGTTTATTCACGACTTTTCAGACAAGGTGGATTGGGATAATATCGCTTTGTATCAGAGTGTAAGCGGTAAATTTTTAACTGACCACCGGTATTTAGAAGAAAACGATGGGGCCTCTGTGAGTGATTAGTAAAGGGGCGGGAGTGCTCGGCATTCAGTTGAGGGTTCGCCCGTGATGGCTTGAACGGACTTTCAGAGGACCGTGTAAATAGTTGTGTAAGTAGTATACCTCTAAGGGTGATTAGTAAAGGGGCGGGGGTGCTCGGCATTCGGTTGAGGGCACCCGCGTGATGGCTTGAACGGACTCGAGGAGGTTGTAAATAATTGTACATAGTATACCACTGGAGGTGATTAGTAAAGGGGCGGGGGTGCTCGGCATTCGGTTGAGGGCACCCGCGTGATGGCTTGAACGGACGTTCAGTGGTCGTTAAATAGTATTGTAGGTAGTATACCTCTAAGGGTGATTAGTAAAGGGGCGGGGGTGCTTGGCATTCGGTTGAGGGCACCCGCGTGATGGCTTGAACGGACTCGAGGAGGTTGTAAATAAACGTAATAACTGTACAGAGCCTGAAGGGAGGTAGCAATTTGGCATTTGGTTTGGCTACCACCGTAAGTGGGCGTTGTTGGGGCCCCTTACCCCAGAGGTTAGGACTACTGGTGAAGCTCTGGGTAAACAAAAAGAACGCGCCGAGACCCTGTACAGCCTGACCTAACCGGTCTACTGTGGTGTGGAAACCAGGGTCATATAGATTTTAAGAAAATAGGTTAGCGTCTCTCATTCACACTGGACTGTTCCAAGGAGTAGCCTCAATCACAGGGCGAAGATTTAAGCCCCCCAGAGGTTAGGACTACTGGTGAAGCTCTGGGTAAACAAAAAGAACGCGCCGAGACCCTTACAGCCTGACCTAATCGGTCTACTGTGGTGTGGAAACCAGGGTCACATAGATTTTAAGAAAACAGGTTAGCGTCTCTCATTCACACTGGACTGTTCCAAGGAGTAGCCTCAATCACAGGGCGAAGATTAAAGCCCCCCAGAGGTTAGGACTACTGGTGAAGCTCTGGGTAAACAAAAAGAACGCGCCGGGACCCTGTACAGCCTGACCTAACCGGTCTACTGTGGTGTGGAAACCAGGGTCACATAGATTTTAAGAAAATAGGTTAGCGTCTCTCATTCACACTGAACTGTTCCAAGGAGTAGCCTCAATCACAGGGCGAAGATTAAAGCCCCCCAGAGGTCAGGACTACTGGTGAAGCTCTGGGTAAACAAAAAGAACGCGCCGAGACCCTTAAAGCTTGACCTAACCGGTCTACTGTGGTGTGGAAACTTGGGTCACATCATTTTTGGTATGGTAGCATTTTTAAAGAGTTACCACAGCAATTATATTGGTAGATCTACATTTAAAACTGATAAAATATTTGTTCGTTTGCTGTGCTGTGCGCGCGGGGCTATGTCACATAGGTCAGCGGATAGTGATTAACACGTTGTATAAATAGGAGCTGACTGAAAGCACAGTCAGTTTCGCTTTATCGCAACAGCGGGATGATGTTTTCTCTAACATTCACCGTAACGGTGGCTATCTTAGCCTGTATTGGGGCTACACCTCCAGCCAGATCTGTAGGTTATACATTTTATGTCTTTGTGTGATATCCGTGTGGTTATATGTATATACGTTTTAAATTATATCTTACAACTGTACATATGTTTCAGCCCTACAGAATGCTTTCACCGGCGTCCTCCGATGAAGATTTGGTGTTGGCAGTGGAGATGATGGAGATGATGGACGAGGAGCTTATGCCGTCCCCGGGGAGGAGTGGGAATCGCCTTGTCCTTCCGAGAGTGGACGAGCAAGTCAGGAGAACGCTAGGGGCCAATCGGCCTGTCACACCGAGGAATGAATCTCCTGACATGTTCTCGTCGTCACCGGAGGAACAGGGAGCGCCCAATTTCTCCAGAACCTACCTCTTGGAGTCTGGAGCTCTCCTGCAGACAGGAAATGTAGGTATAGACTTCAAAGGAGTTGGTACATTGTCTTTGTCCGTATGTTTAAAATACTAATTTTTTGTTTTTTATATTCAGACCTCTCTTCCGATACAGGGGACATATTTAACACCTGCGGAGGTATCGAGACGGCTTGACCGAATGCTGGAAGGTGGGATATCAACAACCAGCACGTTTATCAACGGGTCTCCGGCTAGGATTATTCGCTCTTTGGTTAGTATTTGTGAGCATAAGCGCTCGGTTTTAGGGACTGATAGATAGCTCCATGACCTCTTTCGAAATGCCATAATACAAATTACTCCCTTTTTCCAGTCGAGGAATGCATCCCAGATCGAAGGACAGCCGGGAACATCTGGAGCACAAGGTGCAGCTGGCAGGCAGTTTTTCGGCCCTCCCGACTCTCCCGACCCATTTGAGTTTCCAACTTCCAGAAGGCAGGCGTCGACGGCTGAAAGACAACCCACGGTGGGTCCCTTACTTTAACTATTTCATAAAATATAATTGTTTTCAAAAAATTCATCATAATCACCGGTGTAACGCTATTTATGTAGTTTGATTTTAGTAAAGTTGGTTTTATTTTCCAGAATACTCTAGAGCAGTCTCAAGATCAGGCGAGGTCGGTGTCTTTCACGACTCCGCGGAGCAGCTCCTCCACACACAGACCTGCTGCTCCAGAAGCACCAACTCGTCGTAGACTATTTGAGCGTTCTGCCTCTCTGGTGAGTTGTAGCAGTGTTCAACGTGTGATTTCTACCAATCTCTCACTGTTTCCAATTGACTCAGCAGGATCATTATTCTTTTTTAGGATGATGTGTACGTAGCGGCCCTCGACCCTCAGCGTTCCCCCGAGCGGCGACAACCTGTGACGAGGGAAATCGTCTGCTCGTGGAGCGTATGCCAAATATGCGCGCAACGCATTTGTCCTGATGGTTCACTGGGGCCTCTATCGAACATATTACATCGTCAACGGCGTTATGTGGATCAGTTACGGCAGGTGAGTTTGAGCAAACTTGTGTTTGTATGTGATTGGTTGGGTAGCACAGAGGTAACGTGCTCGCTTCGTAACTCGAAGGTCGCCGGATCGATCCTAAGCAAGGTCCTGAAAAGATTTTGCGAAGGTTCTAATCCGGACCTAACCGCCATTGATTATTGGGCTATTAATTAATAATCCTGGCATTGAATCGGCTGGTCTTTGTCAGTAACAAAGCTTACATATCACCCAATGATCCATTAATTGTATGTATGTATGAATGTTTGTGCGTGTGGGTGTGGGTGTGTGTGTGTGTGTGTGTGTGTGTGTGTGTGTGTGTGTGTGTGTGTGTGTGTGTGTGTGTGTGTGTGTGTGTGTGTGCTTGAGTTATTATTTTCACTTCATTTTTTTATATGTTTCAGAGTGAACATCTTCCACCGTGACAGTGTTCTGAGGTTGAAGAACTCCTCCTCAGGTGGATGCTGGTACTGGCCGGGGCATTGGGGATGTTAAACTACTTCTTCGTCGAGTGTGACGACGAAGAACGATATGCCCTGGCTCCAGCGATATGAGCGGAGATGTACAGACGGATAAGCACACCGCTTGGAGCGACCAGCGAGAGGATGGTTGTGCTCGCTGAGCGCCACGGTGTGCTTGGGTACACCCCATCAACATCTGATCAGCCTGACCCACCGGACAATACCCCGATCCTCTGTAGGGTCTGTCTTGACCGCAGACCCACAATCGCATTGATGTCCTGCGGACATGTGTTTTGCGACAGATGTAGTATAAGGATCCGGGTATGTCCTGTGTGTAGGGGGACAGCTCTGGGGCAGAGACGTTTATTTTTTTTTAATTTTAAAATTTATTTATGATCTATAATAGTATAGTAATTATTATAATAACTGTAACAATAGCTGCATTACGTAATCGATTTCAAAATTTCCAACCGTTTTAAAGTCCAAACAACCACATTACTGATAACTCGGGCGACCCCACCGCGTGGAGCTGACCTCTCGTGGTGGGGCGACCGTATAAAAGGCGTGCGCCTCTAGAATCCCACATCAGTTGCTCTCTGACCATCAAGTCTCTCTGACATCTCCGACCATATCTCCTGCAAAGTGCCACTCAATTCTACAGTGAGTATGATGTTTATGTCTGATGCATGCTACTAGCCTAATATTATTTTAACGCTTGTACTAAACTTTAACCACTAACTCGTCTTTGTGTGTATGTTTTAACATAAATATATGGATTGAAATTAATCTTGTTTTGTTTTTACAGATTATGTCATCGCTAAACGCCAAACTTGCCGCGCTGAGCCGAAACCCTGAGACTACCAGACTCCAAGACCTCGTCGGTCGGCCTGAGGCCGTCATCGTCGGGGCACGGAGGGTGGCGACACGCTTCGGCAGAAATGCAGTCGTCCTCGACATCCAGGGGGAGGACCTGATCACGTCAGTCTTCCTGCCGTCAAAATTCGGCGAGGCGTTGGAGGATGCCGAACTGGAGCGACTGGCGAAGGACGGCTACAAACTCCTTGTTCTACCCGGCGAGGGAGTACAACCATTCAGTATATCAATTTCACAGTAGAATCATTGACAATTGTATGATTTTGAAATTATTTTTTTTCAATAAATACCTTATTGTAATTACCAAACAAATCTTGTTATTATTCGCACAATCACCACTATTCCTATATATTGTTTATAGAAGGTAAAAGTATCATGTGATCACAAGGGTTATCAAACGAGCTCACTTTGGGTAAAAACCAAGATCTTGGTGCAAAGGTATCTGACCAAGGTGTAACATAAAATTATCATATGTTGAAAACATTTAAGCATACGGGAGAAAACTCCCAGGGTGTATGACAATATATCATACATTGGTAACACTGCGAGGAAAATCGCAAATGTACAGAACAGTTGGTAGTGCTGTGGGAGAAATATCCCAGGGTGTGACAGTATATTGGTAACACTGTGAGAAAAAATAATGAAGATGGTCTTGCTACATGGGTGACCACAAAACGTGACGTAATAATAGCTGTAGACTGCACTCTACATGCACATAAGTTGGTAGCACTGGGAGAAAAGGCGGCAGACTTCACATGGACGCCGCCATGACGCTAAAAGCGCGCCAAAACACACATGGTCGGAAATAGATAGGTTAGAACACGTGCTCACATTGACGCCGCCATCTTGATGACGTCAACAGCCCGAAGAAAAAGCGGGAAAATTCAAAAAGCGCGCCAAAACACACGTGGTCGGAAAAAGTTAGGTTAGAACACGTGCTCTCGTGGGCGCCGCCATCTTGATGACGTCAAATACCCGCCAAATCACACGTGGACGCCGCCATCTTGATGACGTCACCGATCACGTGGTCTATCTCAAAAAGCGCGCCAAAACACACGTGGTCGGAAAAAGTTAGGTTAGAACACGTGCTCTCGTGGGCGCCGCCATCTTGATGACGTCAAATACCCGCCAAAACACACGTGGACACCGCCATCTTGATGACGTCACCGATCACGTGGTCGATCACGTGAAAGGTCAAGTTCAAGGTCATTTTGTGCTATACTCTCAGCAGGACTACTTACGCCACAGTGCCTCACTAAAACTACGGCTAAGTGTATTGAAGCTATTTATTTAGCTAAGCATATTAAAATCAATGAAACATGACTAAAAAGGCGGATTTTAAACCATTAAATCAATGAACATTGATAAATATTTGAAATTAAAATAATTAAAGTTAATTTAAATATTATATTTAAATATTTTACATGTCTCGCATCATGTCAACTTAACGAGCGGCATAAATAAGTATTTAAGATCTTAAGTAGATTAAGCAAAGTAAGTAGGTATGTACCAAGCATACATTTTGTTATAAAAGTAAACAAGATTTAGAATTTTATCTATTTTTCCAAAACGTTTAAATTAGTGCAGCGCACTGTTTTTACCGCTGTTTCAAGCAATAAAATTAAACTACTTCATTATCGTGCCGAGATTTTTTTAATTTTTTTTTTTATTTTTGTTATGATTTATGCATACGGATAGCTGTCCGTGAACAATCTAGTTTAAGTAAATGATTTAAAAATAAATCATAAAGCGAGCACACTGTCATGATCGGCTCCTGAGTTCCGGAGTTTATTTTGGTAGGAAATGGACCAAATAATTTATCACTAGGCTCTGTAAATAAAACAGGAATAGGCCCTGTTATTGTTTTTTGGACTTTTTCATAAGTATGACAAATATTTGTTAAAATTTATAATTCCAAAACAGTAACCATAATAGTACAAGTGAATCAAATAACGCTAGTTGTTATATAAAACTTGTAAAATGCAGTTTTATATAAACCGGTGCAGTTTTGTAATACGGTCTGTAATAACCGCATTACAGACCAACAATGTTCATTTAGAATTCTCATGTATGAAAATGTATCCTCGTATTTCCTATACGCAATTAAAATTACTTATTTGAACACAGAGAAACTTTATGCATGATAAATGATCTTATTTCATTATATTTAAAATAATATATTTCAATTTTTGATCTAATTAAAGCACGCAGCCTATATAGTGATGTGAAAAATCATTCAATTTTTATTTCGTAGTGTCATAAAATTATTTGGCCTATCGAAAAAGAATGGGATGTAGAAATAATGCTATAAATTAAATTTGAAAATGCAATAATAGTCCAATGAACTTTATCGAGAAAATTTAAGTTGCAGTTGCTGAAAGTTGGAGGATAGCCGAAGTGAAGTTGAATCTTTGTTTTATATCGAGGTTTCTACAATTTATGATTCAATTAACGTCAGTGGTGAGGTTTTGTTTAGTGTTTATGTTTTGCCTCCTCAAAGTCTAATTTATACACTTCGCTCCAAGATAACTCTCCACCAAGTAAAACCTCTCAGTTTAATACATATATTAAACATACAATATCAATACATATATTGTTTGTTTGATACGCTAATAGTACAGTAAAATTAGGGTTTTACATCGGAAACTACATGTACATTTTAGAAAATTTTATGAGAGCTTTTTTTAAGCAGTTTAATTAAATATCCGATGAGTCACCAAAAGATAAAGTTGTTTTACACTTATAAAATCACGTCTTAAAATGGTGTTTTTTTTGTAGTGGGATAAATTTGGAGAAAAGCTTCCCGTTTTCATTTATTACCAGCGATTCTTAATATAATGTCGTAAGACCACCACTAATAATTGTTGGGTAGTATTTTTTTTATTTTTTTATGGGTGTTGTTTTTTGGACGCCAACTTTGGTCCACCCTATTAGTCTAGGCACATTTAATTTTAAAAATCAAGCAAGAAGCAAATCATGTATTGGTTGGGGAAACAACGTTTTTAGTGTATATCGACCCCCCTGAGTACTAATCTGCCGGTTGCCAAGCTGGATTTTGGACCGGAAGTGTGTAATCCAAGATGGCGGCTAAAACTCTATTTCCCCATATCTCCATTGTTCATTGACTTGAAACCATGACCAAAACGTCTATTTAGGTTTTTCGGATGCCTATCACATTGCAATACTCAAAATTTTATTTTACTTTAGTTACAAGACATATGTTTCAAAATGGCCGCCAAGGCCCACATTTAAGAAACTTGTTTTACTAAATAAAGGAAGCATTTTATGTTACAGTTGGGGAAACAAGGTTTGTACAGTATTTCTATTCCCCCCCCCCCCCCCCCCCCCCCCCCCCCCCGAATACGAATGTCTGTGGCCAAGCCGGAGTTTGGACCGGAAGTGCGGTATCCAAAATGGTGAATGGTGGCCAATACAGTGTGTAAAAAAAGTCCGTCCCCCCCCCTCTTTAACTTTTTTGTTTGTTAAGACATACAATTAACCTTTGGGGAATGATATTAACTTAAACCAAATTATTTTTTAACTTTACCAAAACATTTAAGTGTTTCCCAAAAATAGGGGATTTTGGGGGTAACCAAAATTTCTAAATACAAACCCCTTTTGAGTGATCCCTTATTTTAAAGAGCTTTCCAAAAATTGATGAATGGTGAAAGTTGGAGGTCTCTAACGTGTTTCTATCCAAATTTACAGCTTTTAAAATTGTTTAATACAACATCACATCCTTGAAACATGGCGTCTAGGACGTTTGGAGTTTTAATTCACCTTTGATGACTTTTTCCCTAATTAATACAATCAACACTGTTATTTACATTGAAAAAATGTTTCGAGGACCAAAATGTATAAATTTAGTTCTTTTACTCGGAAGCATATGATTTGCAGTAAACCGCTTCTTAAGTCTTTCGAGGAAATCGTTCATCAATCAAATTAGAATCTTCTTTTTCTATATAGCTGAGAGCAGTGTCATTATTTTTAGATCGAGTTTACCTTTCAAGTGAACAAAAAAAATCAAAAACGGATTGCGGTATCGTAGACAGAATACAAATATATTTTGAAATTATGAGTCACAGTACTAGATTTACATTAGAAAAAAAAATTAATCATCAAACGTGGTGGATCAAAGATGGTGGCAAGAAAAAAATAACAACCGGTTAAAATGAAGTAATTACCACTAACCAATTTCGGCGATGATCCTAAGAAATTATGGGAATTATAGGTAGGAAATTTAAATGGGAACCTTTTTAGCGAATATCTTCTATAGGGAAGAAGCTATTACCGTACTTACTCATGGTAAAACTTAAGCCCAAGATCATAATAACTTTTCGTTTTGGGACCCCTTTAAGCAAAAACATAATTTGTTCGAACAAATCTTTTGATATATTTGATTCTCCTCTGTGACTGCGCCCATTAAAAAATATTACTGTATGTGCAAAAGTTAAGATGCAAAAAGCTTATTAATTCTATTAATAATATAATGGTAAATCAAAAATATTTTATTTTGTTGAAAAATTGGTATAATGTTACGCTGTTAGACCAGATTTGGTTTCTTTTTACACATAACTGGGTCTCCTGATTTTAAAAACTTCTCATGTTTTAGGTCTATCAAGTTTTTCCCATGAGTTCAAAGACATTAATCGTATTTGTACTGAACTGTCAAATTATTGCGAAATAAAATGTAAGAAACTATTAGAGGAAGATGAGGCCACAACATTACATTTCACCCTTCTTCAATGGTGTATTGAAATTTCGCAATTCGGTGTATTGAAATTTGTGTGCATTGACACAAGCAGTAAGTTTTTTTTTTAGATATAGATAACAACTCTATCTAAAAAAATCTATGATAATCTCTAATATATGTTATATATTGTTTTCAGCTTAGGATTTTGAGGTAACACTTCGTACAAAGCTGTTTTCATTTTCCATATAATGTGTCACCGATAGTAAGGTCAGTTGATTGATGTACACATGTTAACACTGCTTTTTACAAAACACCATTTAGAAATTAGACTCTCAATTTGGATACTGAATCTGAAATATTGGCTGTCCAAGAAAGGCATTTCCAGAAGCCTCTGGGGATATGGATAAGTACCTTCCTTTCCTTTTAATATTAAAATGTTTACCTTCAATATTAGTAGTGCAATAGTGGGGCTGCTGGCCCAATCAAACTTTGACAGGCAGTCAATTTTTTGACAGCTACTTCCGGTCACGTGACCGGAAGTGACGTCATCAGCTGTGACGTCATCAGCTGTGACGTGTATGGGTGGGTATTTAAAGTTTAAATGCCCTGCTGTGCTGGGTATTTAAATTTTAAATGGCCGGAAGTGTGTCAAGGTCGTTTGGGGATGTTTTTAAAAAAGATCTTGCATTTTCGGAAAATCCGAAAATGCAAGATATTTTCTTTTTTATTTATTTGTTTTTTTACAAAAGTATTATTTTACAAGTTAGTAAAGTTTGCTCCCAAATTTGAAAAGTAAGTTGTTGTCGGTGCTGAAATTTCTTGTTTATTTTCATTCTTCTTGTTGTTGTAAGTTGGCAAAAACACATTTTTTTCGTTTTGATTGTTTGTTGCATAAAGTTCTAAAGATAAACCAAACCCAGTGGTTATAAGTTGTTTTAGTTCTTCACTAAAAATTTCCAAATCCTTGTAGGTTGTAAGATTGATAGTGTTGTAGTGAATCCCGCGAATGTTGAGAGACATGACTAGAGTTGTTTACTCGACGAGAGGTGTAGCAGGAATGACTATTGCAAAGCCGGTGCTGCAGGTACCTCCGATGGTAGTGGGGGTAGTGGTGGGGGTAATGGCAGGTGTTTGTTTAATCACTTTGAATTTAATCGTTGCCACAATAGACCGAGTCGATGTTGCAATTCTTCTAGTTTATCCAACCGGTTCTTTTGATATGTTTTGCAACTACATTTACAATAGCTGAAAGAATTACATTTTGTACAAGCTTTTCCGTCAACTTGATCTTCAGGTATTCTAAAACATTTTTCTTTGCAACAATAAGTTATAAGTGTTAGATTATTTCTTTTGGATGACATGTTGGTTGTAGCTTGTCTTAAACAGAACTGAGCCTCTCAACGTTAAAGTTTCGTATTTATGTAAAGTATTCGAATAAAACTATCGAATAAAATAATCGAATAATACTATCGAATAAAATAATCGAATAATACTATCGATTAAAAAGTTCAAGGTCATCCGTTTGAGGTTTTAAAAAAATACAACATATCAGTATATAAAAACATATACTGATATGTTGTTTTTTATCTTTTTATTTAAAACATTTTTTTTACAATGTTATTTTTGTGCGATGTGCAGAGTTAGTTCCGTAGAGTTGTTTCCGCTCATTCCGTGTGACACCAAATATAATGATCCTGGTTGAATTTCCCGCAGATCTTCATTTTGCAGCAACTGGACGAATCGTTTTGGAAGATATACTTGAAACTTTGGTTCATCACCCGGTGTATATGGTGCATCGGATAAAGATGCGACGACTGCGTCTCCATGCGTTGTATCAATTTTCTTCATTTCATGAACAATATAATGTTTCTGTTCTTTTAATTCTGAACATTTCTTGATAATTAGAGTATTTGATTTTGAATGCAAGTTGAATTGTTCAACTAAACATTGGAGAAACTGTTGTGATGCCATCCTTCACAGGAGATGTTGTCTGTTCGGAGTATGGAGTTAGACTGATACTCGGGGTGTGTTGCCTCTTCGTTTATATAACCTTCGGAACCCCCAATACATTCTTCCGTTTGTTGTTGTAAGTAAGCAGCCAAGTGATACGCGTTTTGTAATGCGCATTGAGATTGGTTGTGTTTCGGATTTATTGTAGAAACACAAATATTTCTAGCATCAAAGTGAAATGTTTTGTCCACTTTTATGTTTAAAACTTCTTTGTTTGTGTACTGTCGTATCCAATTCTTTTTTTCCAATCCTCTGGTATATATGTGTGTAAATTGTTTGCAAAAATGAAACATAATTTTGTGTACATTGTTGTACGGTAGGAAACCTTCATACCAATGGATATGATGAAAATTATTTGTTAGCCATCTGTTTGTTATTTTAGCTTTTGACTTTAGTTCATGGACAGAACACGGTGCTTCAAATAAAAATGGGTATGCTACTTGTGTAAGCAAATCCAAAATTACCAATTCTTTTATGATAAATCTATCATCGTTTCCGCGAAATGCTTGAAATTCAATTACACAAGGTTTTGCTGCCATTTCTTCATCCTGTCTGCTCATCATGGTGTCTGCTGATCAACTGTTTTCCACACCACGGTAGGTTAGATATATATATATAAACCAGGCCGTACAGTTGTAGGCGCGTTGGTGTATGTTTAACGTGGGCACCATCCCCAGTAGGCCTACCCCACGGTTTATTCTTTTGTTAAATTACATTGTAGTTTTAACCTAGCAAAGTTTCTTCTTCTGTATTATTGTTGTTGGTGGTTTCTTCTTCTGTACTGTTGTTGTTGTTGTTGGTTTCTTCTTCTGTAGCCTCCGTTGCAACTTCGGTAAAAGGTTCAAAGTTTCTTAACTGCCTCCACATTTCCACTTCGTGAGGTATTCTATTAAAGATGGATGTATCTATTGGTCCGTATTGTAAAGTGCTTTCTGGTTGTTTTTCGCATGCATCTACCAGATATTCCTTAATAACAGAGCTTGAAAATACTAATTGTTTCATATACCTGGTAATAGGTGATGTTGCATAGTTTAAAATGTAAAATTCTTCACGTGTTAGAAGAATTTTATTTTCAAATTGTGTCGAGTCTCTAATTCTTACTTGTTGTTGACCACGATGTTTAATAATGTCAATTTCATTGTCACAATCCAAAAGTCGAATGTTAGTTTTTCTTCCAAAGAAACTGTTGGCTAAATAACATTCAATAAGATGTAGATGTTTTAAAAAGGAATCCCAAGCATTTTCTGAAAATAAAACCATCTTTGTTCCATGGCTTAGTATTACTGCGGGAGAGTAGTCTAATGATTTTACCAATCCTATCGACACACTTTTACTCATGCAAGATGAAATAGGATAAAAGATGCGAAGGAAAACTTCAGTTAAAATGTTTGGTGGAATATTTTCTTCAAGTTTTCTTTTCTTTCTTACGTTTGTTTTATTATTTTCCAACTTTTTATTTTGTTTTCCAAACTTTAAAAAGTCATCAATTTCCTTTACAATATTTTCTTCAAAATGTTTATCATCATTTTCCAATAAAGGTGCTGTTTCGGAAACGTCTTGTACAACTGATAAAGAGCTCATTTTGTTTATAATGCTGTAGACGATGTTACCCATACAACTGTAGACAGTAAACTAAACAATTTTTGTTCCCGCTCCTGCTTTTATAACCGAGTGGTGGGGGTATTTTTTTTCCTTTTCATTTTACAAAACTGCTTTTACAATTCCTGTTAAAGGTGTATATGTAACAATTTTATCATGTAAAATTAAACAATAAGCAGATGTATCTTTGGGTACATTTTGTTCAAATTCCATTTCTATTTTTATATCTACACTGGAAGATTTTACAGATTCGTTTTGTTTTGAACAATCAACTACAACAATCGGATAGTTAGATTTAAATTGGTTTGGCGTTAATAAAGGTGTGTTTGTTTTTCCATAATATGAATTTTGGAATCTTGCGTACATATCGTACAAAACGCTAAACCTGTCTTTTGTAAAGTTTATGTTGAAGTTGTCGTATGGAAAGAATTGAGAGTTTAGAAACACCTTAAAATTTGTAAGTTTGCAATGATCAAATTCACCAGCATGTTTAGTTATTTCGTTTCTTCTTTTTGTTTGTAATCCAAATATTACATATCTTGCCTTTTCCAAATGAGTAGAAGTTTTTACAGTCCATGTATGACGTTGTGTTTCCGGTAAAACCGGATATTCATGAAACTCCCAACTTCTAAATGGTATTACGATATCACGATCTGATTTTAAAGTTCTTAATAATGAAATTCTATTCTGATCGTTTAACCGTACATGCGGTACTCTCCAAACAATTTTGTCTAATTGCATTTTCCATTCTAAAGTAGCTTCCGTTGTTCCATCAGTTGCTTGAATAATATCTTTGTCGTTTGATGATCTTAACAAAACTAATTCTTGTTTTACGTTTATTATTATTTTTCGGTAATCTTCGGCAAAGCCTAAAAGTAATCTTAAAGGAATGTAAAAGTCAAAATTGCCTGAAGTGTTTGGAGTGATTGTACTGGAATCGGGTGCTACCCATCCTGCGGCGGCCAGCATATTTTTTTCACTCGGTGTTAAAGATGCTAATCCTTTTAATGTACTTGTAATTCCCACCTTTTTTGTTGAATCTACTGTAACTCCGGAAATTTCATATCTTATTTCATCAAACAAATATGCCATGGGGTTATTTATGAACGGAACAGTACTTGCAGTGCTTCCATCTCTTTTTGTTACTCTTCCTTCGATATACAAATAACTTTCACATGGAAGTGTATAAATATCCTGTTGTTGTATGGGAATTCTAATTTCATCATTATTATTTAATTTTGATGAAGCGTAAGGGTTGTGCGTATGATATTCCTTTTCCCATAAGGTTTCGTCGAATGTCGGACCCTGCGCTATATCCAATATTTCCATTATTAATAAGTTTTAATCCAATTTCTTCTAGAAAACGAATGTTATCACTTGTTAATCCTTCTATAGCTGAAGTACTACTGACTTGTTTACCAGTCAGCTCTTTCTTTTTAAATGATAACCCCATTGTTATACGGTTGATTTTATATGTATTCGTATAGTTATAGGTTCGTCTCTAAAATCAATATGATTTCCGTCTTGATCTAGTATGTTCACCACAATGTCTGAAATAAAACTGGTGTTTAACGGTAGGTACACCAAGTTTTGTGGCTTTTCCACAATTTTAAAACCCGGAGCGACCGTTGGATAGAATGTGTGCAATATATGAGTATTTTCACCATCTCTATAAGAACCATGTATAATATTACATGTAATATCTATACTGTTAACTTTCATTATTGTTACAGTTCTAGCACCTGAATGGTTAATATTAGGTTCTAAAATTTTTGTTGTTTTAGGAAATCCTAATAAACTACCAATTGAATGTTCTTTGCTAAAATCTATATAATATTTAGATTTAATTTCAGCTTTCATAGTATTGTTATTTCCTTTTATTGTTATATTATCTTTTCCCATATGATTTTGTATCGCTTCATTTATATCATCAATTTCATATGCTCCAGTGGGTAAACTAAATACTTGTATATCTGAATATTTGTTTGTATTTTTATCTTTTGTTTTGTAATAATGTATTTTGTCATTAACATTTTCAGTAACGTTGGGAATAGAATTATAAGTTGTTATATCTAATAATGCGGCTTCCCATAATTTATCTTTTTCCAAACGTAACGCAGGGAAAAGAACACTTCGCAAAGTAGATGAAGTTCCAGTTAATGATACTGTATAGGAAGACATCTTAAAGTTGACTAACGCTTTTTGTTAAAAAATCTAAACATAAATGTCCACAGATTACCGTATCATCAGGTTGCTCTCTTTTATAATTGTATAGTACATTTTTAGCTGTTTTAAAGTAATATTGTAGTTCTTTTGGTGGTGGGAGATTACCAAAACTATCAAAGTAGTAAATAGTTGATCCTAGTTTCTTATAACATACCCAATGAGTGCCTGATCCTTTACTATTATCTAAATTTACTATTCCGGTTTCATTTTTCCATATTTTAACAGGTAATGCATCTTTCATAAACACTCCTCTAAAAAATGGAATTTTTAAACAAGAAACATAAGTAATTAATTCTTTATCTGTTAATTCTTTATTTGGAATTAGTAATTGTTTTTTTCTGTTTAATACACACGATACGGTCTTAGGTATAATCCTCCTCCTTTTTTTATCATTGACCATATTGTTTGTTTCTTTTTATTTTTACCTGCGGTGGATCGTCGTTTTCTTCTTATATTTCCTCCACGTTTCTTTGCAGGTTTTCTTCTCCTTTTTCCACCTCCTTTCTTCTTTCCACCTCCAAACATCGTTTTACCCTTCATTGCTGCTGATACCGCTAAAGCTGCTGCTTTTTCACCGATACTAGCGTCACTGGATGTTACTCTTTGCCAAGCTTTTTCAGCAAGTGCTCTATCCGCTATTGATCTATTTTTAGTATCTGCAAACTTTGAATATGCTATATCGTGTTGTTTGCAGGCTTGATCAAGTTTATTTATTCCAAGATCTCCTCTAGCGAGTCTTTTTTTCAATTTTGTTCCAGGACCACAATATTGATAACCTCCTGGTAAATGTAGTTCTACAGGTAATAAATCGATAGCTTTATTAACTATAGCTCCAACCGGCTTAGTAATAAGAGAAAGTGCTGTTGATGCTATTCCTCTTCCTCTCTTTATAACGTGTCGATTATGACTGATGCGTTGAACTTTCAACATGGTCTTTTATAGTGAAAGGAAATGTCGATACTTGTTTATTTTATAAATGCTTTATAATGAATGATGCACTTATCCTTTGACATTGTTTATTTATAAGTATGTTTGTTTTGGGTAAAACATTTTTTTCCAGTTTTGTGGAAGGATTGTATCTTCTTGATCATCATCACCTTTAGAAGTTCTTAAAGTATCAGTTTCCTTATTTAAAAAATATTTTTCCATAACATTCTTTTTAACCCAATTTAATTTTTGATCAGATTTTATGGGCTTTATTGTGTTATAAATATCATATAATACTACACTTAAGAGTCTTACAATGTAATTTACATTAACAGCATCAGTAAAATTAATAGGGTCTTTTAAGCTAGTCAATCGCAAGTCTTCACAAAAAAAAGACTGCTTATTTAAATCTTTTCTTAGAAAAAGATTATAGTATATGTGTCCCTTCTCATGCATTTGTGCTACTGTAACTACATCATTGTCTCTTATTCCTTCTGCAACATTGACTAGTGGTTTCCCTTTGCAATCAAAGGCTTGTCGGCCGCCTTCTTGTAATACAGGAACTTGTCCAATTGTTGCTACATCAGTTTCATCCGACCCTTTTTTAACATTAGTAATTATTTTTGCATCAGCATCCCATTTCTTATCTTTTAATTTCATTATTTGACTTATTGTAGCTGCATGTGATTTTGCAGTTCCTTCCTTAACGTTAGTTAACACTTTATTTTTGCAATCAATTGTATTAATATCATGCGTAATACAATGATCTGTAAGATATTGAAGGTTTACAGCATCTTTCATATCTTTAGGGTCTCCAATATCATGTATTACAAAGTTGTAAAAGGAAAATTTATCTGTTTTTTCAGGGATGACTGAATGTAAATACTTTTTTGTAACTGAATCTTGATCATTAATAGGATCTGCTATATTGGCTATTCTAAGATCTTTTGCATCATATACTTTATTATTACTCCTAGGATCATATCGTAAGGTTTGGTTTATGTACCACATTAAATATTCTTTATTTACCGAATCATTCTTATCTATTGGTTTTGGAAGATTTACAATTCTATAAAAATTAGCGTTATACACTTCATTTTGAAGCTTTAAGCTAGGTAATGTTTCACTTCTTAAAGTTTTAAAATTTACCGCATCATTTTCATCTTTTGGATCATTTACAAACTTTAAACGTTTGTTATTTATATCATAATCTCCATCGGATGTTAGTGGTAAACCACCTCTTTTTCCATAAGATCCTGATTTGCTTCCAGTTTCGGAATACCGTCCAAACTTATCCACACTCATGGTTATACTGAATATTTAATCAGTTATACTTGTATTATATATACTCATATTTTTTATGCAATTACTCCTCGATTTCGCAGTTCGCCGACCAAAGCTACCCATTCATTTTCTAATCCACTATGTCCGGCTTGTTTAGCTTCATATATCAACTTCATTCTGTCAACCAATTTGTTTATATCGTTGTAGTATATTATATTAGTATCATACAAGTTTTTTAATAATCCTTTTCCTGATAAACTTGATTGATTTGTCTTTCTTCTTTTATGTAAAATATTTATTTCAGCAGAAGATAATGATTTTCTTTTTATGGGTTCCCTTCTTTTTGGTGGGAAAAGTTTAGCAATAATAGTTTTATATTTTTCTGATGCATTTCTATGAACATTAAAATTTTTAGAATAATTTTTCTTATGCGCATTTGTATCCTCCAATATTTGTTTAAAAATGTTTAAATCCTTTTTAGTATATTTATTAGGTTTCGGCTTAAAAATAAGTTCAAACAATCCTTTTGTACCCTTGTATTGTTTATTATTTATAATAATATTGTCATGTTCGTCTACATCAAGTTTGCTATCTCCAATCATTAGCCCATTTTCTTCTATTCTAGCACCAAAAGTATGATATTTTCGAGTTGGTTGTGCAGAATGTAACATTTTTAATACAAATTGTCTTGCAAGCGGCCCTTTATACGCGATATCCGAGCCCAATTTGCTCAAGTTGGATGGATTAATAGGCTCTTCTTCTTGTTGTTCTTCGCTTGTAGAAAGACCTTCTTTTTCTGTTAAAACATCCGTTTCTTCACCTAGTTCGCTTTCTTCTTCAGTTGTTTCTCCTTGTTGTGTAAAACTTGTATCACTTTCATATTCTTCTTTTTGTTCAAATTTTGAAATGAGTAAAATAGCATCTCCGGAAAAATTAAATGTTGAATGTTTAACATTTTGTCCTAATTGTTTTAATGGCTCAGTAATAGGTTTAAATGTTGATTCCAGAAATTTCTCTCTTTCACTTATTCCTAATCTTAACGCTCTGTTTTTATGTCTAATAGAATCACTAAGTGATTTTATTTCTTTTAATAGCTTTTCCTGATTAACCATGTTTACACCATGAAGACTTGTACGATAATGTTGTTAATTAATGTATTAAAACAAATTTATCAAAACCTATGCGGTAACGACCATCTGTTATAGCTTTATCTTTCATAATTACCAAAAATCCATATTTTTCCGCCCAAGCTTTTCCACAAAGCTCTTTGAATTTATCAAATGACATATCAGCATTTACATGATCGTTGTATATATGTTTTAGGTTTGTATCGTCTTGTTTGAATAAAACTAAAATATTTGCATTGTCTCTAATTAGTTGTTTTGGAATTTTGCTATATGTTTGTCCGATATATATGCTATCAATATTATTATGTCTTCCCATGGCAAAATAGTTTCTAATAGTATCATGATTTTCACTAGATACATCATCAAATACAAATACAGAATACGGCTTAGCCTGGTCTGGTTGCATAACACTGTCACTAGCATTAAATTTGTAATAGTTAACATCGGGCACATCAGTCAGGATCTTTTCCAACAATTGATACTTTGGTTGATGTAAGGACTTTGAAAAAATATATAGGTTATTAAATCGCAATCCTTTTGTGTTTGTAATTAAGTTAAACACAACGTTAGTTTTGCCACAGTTTGAAGGACCGCTGACTATACATCGTACAGTGTTTGGAAATAAACTGCCGTGTTTACCATTGTTGATTTTAACGTTATCTACGGTTAAATCATCAATGTTATTAATATTAAATTTATCTTTATGGTGAACAATCTCCATCTTATTCAAAGGCAGAAGAGTAAATAAGTTGATTTAAAACTAAATCAAATCTTTTATAGGTATCCACGAGTCTTCAGTTTTATCAAACCCCAACCAACGTACTTTAACTTGGTCTTTTTTCCTTTGCAACACCTTTTCAACAAGATAAACATCGCCTACTGTTGACTTTAACAATTCATGTCCGTAAAAACCGCCTTGTAACAAATTTCCTTTGTTATCTTTTAAAATATAAGTTTCCGGTACAGTAGGTTGTACTTTATACACTGTAAAAACTTCGTTTGTCCAATTGGGCAGGTATTTTTTAGTAAACACTCCTTTGTATTTACTAATTCGAACTTTATCATTTACATTAAATTTTCTTGGTTTTCTTTGTTCCGCTTTTGGCTGTGTATTCTTTTTAATTCGTTGTAAAACTAGTTTAGCGTTTTTCTTATTCACTTTGTTAGGTGCCATACCGATAGTTCTATGAAACTTGTTGTTGTAATCGCTTATTAATTTTGGTAAGATATCAACCCATACGTAAGAACCTCTTTTCGAAAACATTTTATACATTGCACCTTTTAAGGTTCTATTAAATCTTTCAATTATAGCTGCCTTTTTCTCAGAATTTGTGGAATAATGATTTATGTTATATTTTTTCATTAACAAGGCAAAATGTTTATTAAAAAATTCTTTCCCATCATCAGTTTGTAAATGTTTAATTTTATTTTTATCTCTTTTTATAGCTACTTCCATAGCTTTTGTTATGCTGTTACCAGTTTTGTCTTTTAATGGCAAAGCATCTGCAACTTTAGTAAAACAATTAATAATCGTAAGTATGTATTTAAATCCTTTATTTATTTTACTATGCGGTTGCATTTCAATTAAATCTGCTTGATATAAATCATTTATTCCTTTTACAACAGTATTTCGTCGTGGAAACTTTATTCTTGCAGGTTTATGAAGTTCATTAACAATCTTTTCCTTTAAGTCTATCATGATGATTTTACTAACAAAGTCAAGTTAGTATTGAGTGTTTCTTTTTCTGCATCCGCTTTTATAGTTCAAGGTCATTTCAACATATTTTAAAAAAAGGGGAAATCACAGCGAGCATGCTGTGATTTCCCCTTTTTTTTCTTTTTTTTCTTTTTTTCTTTTTTTATTTTTTTATTTTTTTTTTCTTTTTTTCTTTTTTTCTTTTTCTTTTTACTCATTGATAGGATTGAGAGAGTAGTGGCCGAATGGTAGAGTGTGAATTTTGTCTGGAAGAATGTGTCGTTTGTCATCATTGGAGCAGAGTGCTTTTTTCACTTCTGTTACGCTGTACAGTTGATGGTTGAAACTTCTGATGGTGTTGAATTTTGCAGTTATAGTCGTTTCTTCAAATAAGCATTGCTTGTAGTGTTCAAAATTTACATTCTTCTTAAGATACAAACTTTTTACTCCCTTAGCTTTTTTAATAATATTGTTTTCTTCTTTATGCAATTGTAGTGAATACAATTTTGACATTAGTGCAATAAGTTCTTTCAGTAAAATTCCATTTGCTTCGTCTTTAAATTTTCCAAGTTTCTTTTTGTTCCGATCATTGTCATAATTTAAATGATCTTTTGGATAGTCACTAAAATCAAATTCATTTTTGTGAACAAATGTTCGAAGATCCAAATACATATCTTCAGTAAGAATCCAGTAGATGAAAGCGTCCGTGTCCATGTAGGCGATTCCGATGTTATCTCTACCGTAGAAGGCGACCATTTTGTTGTAGTGGAAATCGTACATGTGGGTTTTGGAAATATCCAAGATTGACATTCCAACGTACAACGGACGATCCATTTTCACGCTTGTCTTCTTCATAGATACTGCCACAAGGTTTTCATTGATGATAACGGATGTTTCAAAGTTTGGTTTTTGTACAAGTTTTTCTAGTTTTATAGGATCTGTAATTAATTTAACATTTTTGTGTTTTCTTTTGTTTTCCAATGTTTTTCCAAATATCGCATTATTCATTAATTTAAAAAAGTCCTTTTGAAATGTTGATGTTGCAGCTGCTCTTCTTCTGGTGTTTGAATCAATGTACGGTTTTAACCAGCAAGATTGGGAAAATTTTAAAACTCTATGAATTTTGGTTATACGTAAACCCAATTGGAGTGCTTGTTGAACAACCCAAAAGTGAGCTACGTATCTTTGTTTATTTTCAAGAGTCATCATTAATTTTGGATGTTTGCCAATTGGTGAAACTTCTGTTTTTGCAAGGAGCGGAAGATCGTAATGAAAATCATGCAAGTGTTCTGGATATTCAAAGTCACAGTCCAATATGTATCCGGTGTCTCCGTCTTTTGAAATTTGCGAAATATCACCAATAGAGTCTGGATTAACCCATTCAAAGTTTCCAAAAGGAAGTGGATTAGACATGGCCCATCCGTATAAATTGTTGGCATCGAAATATCCTAAGAACACTGATGGTTTTTCTTTATCGTAGTTTGGAAGATATTTGTTGTTAGCTTTAACATGTCTAGTAACACTTTGGGTCAATCCACCTCTAACGCCCGATTCGATCATCAACACCATGTCAATATCTGTTAATAATTGAAGGTTGCACTTTGTTTCTTTTAGCATAGCTTGCCAAGCTAGTCCTGGAGAAGTATAAGAATGAAGAGGGTCTAATCCGTAAGCTTCAAAGCAGGTGTTTCTAAATTCTTCCATCACATCGCAGAGAAGGGTCACATCAAGTTTTACATAAAAGTCAGAATAATCTCCCAGAGTGTTCATTTCCAATTCGTCCCAAACTCTGCATGCGTGTTGATAGTCTTCAGGTGAAATGTCCAAATCGGTAAGTTTACTTTTGAAAGCTTCTGGTGGAGGAAGTGACGTTTCTTGAAATTTATGTAGTCCATCGATGTAATCATACGGGAAAACTCCTTTCCGAAGAACCAAATCCATTTTTTCTGCAGGTACAATTTTGCTTGTTTCTATTAAATTTTGTCTTCTTAAATTTTCAGAAAGTTTCATAAGACTGGAAGGCATAAATCGAAAAGAATCAACAAATCTAAGTTTAATTTTGCCCACCTTTTTTGAAAAGCTTATAAATTTTTCCATAGTTTGTGCTATAACGTCTATTTCACCGTTGTCTCTTGCTAATTCGGGAATGATAAAATGTCCATCGTATCCGCTAAGATTGTGAAAAACCACGGGAATAAAAGATGGTAGTTTGTAGTTGATGTTACATCCATTGCAAGCTGCACCTCTGTAGGCTCCTGTCAGATGGTCATGGTCGCGAACTTTAACTTTAGTTTCTGTAAATTGATTGTTACACAAATAGCATGTTGTTGTCGAATCATAAAGATAAATTTCTTCCGGTGTCATAGGTGACATAGGAACCACATTGCTATACATTGCTTCCACTTTCCCAGCGATGTCGTATAAATCATCAACAAAGTATCGAGCTGCTTCTTCTCCACGATAAATCTTTGGTGTAGATGTCAAACCATATTCTTGAAGATGTTCTTCAGGCAGAGTGGATTTTACTATTAAACAGTAGCTGTTTGGTTTGTGAAGTTGATACTTTGTTCTGCTTGTAATTTCCTCTCCTTCTTCTTGTTCAAGTGGAAGCAATGAAGATTCAAAATCTGCATACACTACAACGGGAATTCTGTATTGTTGGATAACTTTATCAAATTTTACTTGTGATCTGCTAGGGTGTGGTAATTTAATTCTTACTTCATAGTTTCCATTGCATAATTTTTGATGTTCCATCAACCATTCTGAACCACCTCTTCTTAATGGTTTGTTTACAAAACAAAAACATCTTTTACAAGTGGTTTTTTCTACTTTATGTTTTGATAACTGTTTGCAAACTAGAGCTTCGAAATCTTTAATATATACATAATGTGAAATATCACCTTTTGTTATTAATAATAAATCGGTATGATCTCTGCGTTCGGTGGGTGTTATACGTAAGGGATAGACATTGTTGGATGAATCTAAGCCAAAGATGTTTACAGATGCAAAAGGATTTTTCTTTTCAAATTTTGATATGTCTTGAATTGAAACAGGATAAGTCATGCCTTGAAAGTTATACATATAGGAAACCTCATCGTATGCTCTACTCGGTCGTTCCACATGATCTTCTACATATTTTGCAAGCATTGCATACTTGAAACATTCGGCATTTTCATTTTGTACATTAACACAAGATTTGGTTACTTGAATCTTCCTTGGCAAAGCAATATAACTACTACCTCTCATTCCATATCCATGTTTATGAACTCTCACATCTAAGCTTGTTATACTTAACAGACTCCATCCAGAACCTCTTCCTTCATGTTCTTGTAATTTTGTTAAAAGTTCTTCAAAACAATCATCCACAATTGAGCTTATATCCGATGCAAACATGATGGTTTTGTTTTTAGTTAAAAATCCTCTTGGTGATGTTTCATTCTGAACATTTGTAAATACAGTATCTAATAATATTCCAAACTTTATAAAATTTAATCTTCTTAGTTCATTCTTCAATGTTTCTGTTACTAATGTTTTTGCTTTCAATATAAATTGTGCTAGTTGCAATTGAGCATTGTCAATCTTAAAATGAGTTACTACACTGCCTGGTAAAGCTCGGGCGTATAATTCCACATCCAAAGATGGTCCGGGTGCGTATTGAATAACACTTGGTCTTGAATTTAGTTGTTGTTGATGGGTAGCCAGCATTTGATCTAATTCTTCTAAATCTTCTTCTTCTGCATTGTTTCTTGTTTCGTTGTTATGGTACACTTCTTTGTGTATTTGTAGTAAGTTTTCATTTTCAAAAGATTCTTCACAACTGATGCAGTAATACATGACGTAGGTGTGCTCTCCACAAAAGTTGCAGTAATAATAAGAACCACTCTTAAACTACCCCTATTTATAGACTACCCCCCACCACTTTTTCTGTATTAAACACAAAAAGTGTTAATAACAGTTAAATTTCTTATATTTCAAAACTCCTAAGTGTCAAGGTCAAATAATGCAAGTTTAAAAAAACATCTAAGTGTCAAATAATGCAAATATTAAAAAAATCTAAGTGTCAAGGTCAAATAATGAAAGTTTTAGAAAAAATCTAAGTCTCAAGGTCAAATAATGGAAGTTTTAAAAAAATTCTAAGTCTCAAGGTCAAATAATGGAAGTTTTAAAAAAAATCTAAGTGCCAACGTCAAATAATTTAAGTTCAAAATAATACATATATTATGTGTCGTAAGTGTGATCATCATTGCTGTTGTTTAAATATGTTATTTCCAAATCGTTATCGCTTTCATCTTCCTCCATGTCCGATGCCGGAAACAAACGTCGCCGAACAAGAGCATGTATATATTGTACTGGATCATAGTTAATTGTTACAACATGTGTTAACGGTGTTTCTTCGCCTATTGCTACTGGTACTTCCAAAATATTTTCTTCATCACTTGTAGCATCAGACGTAGCATCGGATGTAGCATCGGATGTAGCATCGGATGTAGCATCAGATGTATCTTCTACTGGAATCAAACTATTTTCAAAAATACTTTCGTCATCCGTTAAGTCTTCTGGTTCAACTATTTTATATATTTTTTCACAAATTGTACATCCAAAAGGAAAATTGTTGTCTGTTGGAGGCATTATAAAAGAAACTTGATATTGTAAAATAAATGTTGAAGCAAATGTTTGAAAATTTTTCTAAGTCCGAAAGTATTAATTATTAGGAAGTTTTACAAGTCCAATGTAAAGAAAGAAGTGTTGTTGCCTGTTTAAACAGTTGCAAAAGAATGATAGGTTTGAAAATTTTTCAAAGTCCTAAAATATTAAATATTGAGAGGTTTTAACACTTAAAATATTTACAAATCCAATGTAAAGTAAAGAAAGAAATGTTGTTTTCTGTTGGAACAATGGCAAAAGAATGATGGAAACCAAACCCGCAGTAAGGGTCCTGTGGTTTGGGAGGGGGTAAGCGAGGAGGGGGGATGACCTCAAGCCGAGTTGGGGTCCGGGATCTGCGCGTGTGGTTCGGCATCAGTTGCTCGCTAGACAGTGAGGTGGTAACATGTTCAGAAGGCGCCCTGAACATTTTATCATTTTTGCTGTTTGGTGAAAATATCTTGGTGTTATTTGTATAATAACATCTTGACGTAGGACTGATTAATTTTAAGGCATGGTAGTTGTTTGTGCTTGTAGATACCCTAGGGTTTGTAGTTTGTTTTTAATTTGCTGGTTTGGTAGTTAGTATTATTTTAAAATCTTTCTTTTACTTACAATATATTTCTGCCTGGAATGTTTAAATTTAAAGTAAAATTTTTGTTTTTAAGAATGTTATATGATATGTTTTTAATACCTTTCTATTCCAATTTCCTTTTTCCAACAAGCTTGTTGAGGGCATTCCCTCTCTTGTCTTGTACTCCTTTTTAGTTAGGGACACCTTTCAATTCCAATTTCCTTTCCTTTTTTCCTTCCATCTTTTGCATGGTAAAACCAATAATGGTAAAACCGGCTACCGCTTTTGTAGTGATTACGCTCACCAAAGCGGGTCACTTACAACCTCTATACGTGCTGGATGGGTAGTTCGCCTACCTCCGGAGTTTCGCTAGACCTCAGTTGTTCTGCGTCGCTAATGGCGAGACACTGGCTCCTTTAGTGTTAGGAAATAAAAAAACATATTTGTATAACATTTTTTCCTAAATTTAATTAAGCAACTTGCTATTTCAAAATAACATTTTTGTTTTAGCTTAGCGTTGTGCGCTTATGGTGAGGTGTGTGAGTTCGCTTACGTGATGATCACACTGTAATCATGATGTGCAGCGCTGGGCTGTCTAGCTATTTTTTTTTAAACTAAATTTTATTTCTTTATTTTTTTATTTTTATTAATTCTTAAACTCTAGGCAGATTGTATTGTAAATTAGCTTTTCTTCTTTTAGGTTTCCGGGGGTGTACGGTTCTGTCAAACCGTACACCCCCATTTTCTTTTTAGTTATCGAATGACCTTGACCTACTTATTTTCAAGGTCAACAAAAAGACTTAGCGAAAATTTCTAAGTCTCAAGGTCATTTATATATATAGGTAGATTTAGCTTTTCTTCTGTTAGGTTTCTGAGGTGTACGGTTCTGTAAAACCGTACACCTCCATTTTCTTTTTAATTATTGAATGACCTTGACCTATTTATTTTCAAGGTCAATAGCAGTTAGCGAAAATTTATAAGTGTAAAAAAGTAGGTCAAGGTCACCAAAAAATACCCTATGAACGGGGGAATAGACCGCTAAGTAATTCTTTTAGAATTACAAAGTGGTCTATTCCCCCGCTCCTATTTTTTTTTATTTCATTTTTACACTAACCTCTCAGTTTTAACAAAATGAGGTATTTGTTGTGCGCACTGCATAATGTTTGATTTACACAACACATCTTTTACCCTTTTTTAATAATATACGAACATTGTTCTTTTTAGGACTAGATTGTAAAAAGTAAAAAGTCATTTTGTTATCCCGCTTTTATAAGTAATTAACCCTCCATTGTAAATTTTGAAAATAGGTCAAGGTCATTCAAAAATACCCTATGAGCGGGGGAATAGACCGCTAAGTAATTCTTTTAGAATTACAAAGTGGTCTATTCCCCCGCTCCATTTTTTTTTGTCTTGTGTTTAATTTGACCATTTAACTTTATCAGATGGAGATTTTCTTTCTAAATAATAATGAACATTACTGATATTTGGAATTTGAAGATTTACTGGTAATTTGAGCAAGTAGAGTTCATCACAACATCTAAGAACAACATCCCTGTTACTGATCTTTTTTACAAAAACATATTTGTGGTTTAATTTCAATCTGTTGATTTTAATTCTTTTATAGTTTTCAATTTTTTCTGGCAATTCACTTTTGGAAGGTTCAATTTTGACTTTTTTAGAAGGTTGAATTTTGACTTTTTCGGAAGGTTCACGTTTGTTATGCAAATTACACAATTTTTCACCTACACTACACAACTTCACACACCTTTCACCTTTGTTCGCTCCTTTTTTTAAAATATGAGCACATTGTTCTTTCTTAAAACAGGATTTTCTTAATTTTTGAAGTTTTTGAAGTTTTTCAGAAATTTTCTTGGAAGATTTTTTTGGTGAAGATTTTTTTGGAGAAGGAGATTTTTTCGGTGAAGATTTTTTTGGAGAAGGAGATTTTTGTTTCACAATAGAAACAACAGATGATGATGATGATGTTCTTGATGACGAGGAAGAAGACCTGGACGAAGACGAAGTGCCTGCCATAGCGCTGGATCCTAAGAAAGTAAAGATTACTCTGTTTACCCTGCCTTTATAACAGCTCCCCACCCATTTACCCCCTCTACTTTTCGACGTCAAAAAATATTCATCCAAGCTTTCTAACACTGGCAAGGAAACAGTTTCAAAAGGTTGATACAAAATTTCATAAATGTCTTGGTTTAAATTATGCGAAGTTTGAAGATATTCTTCTATTTCCTGTACAAATTTCTGTTCGAATTGTTGGAATTCTTCTATATCCTGTAAAAATGTCTGTTCGGATTGTTCAAATTCTTGTTGTTCTAAGTTAAATGTTGGTGATTTCAAGTCTTCTTCCAATTTTTTAATGTAATCTATTGCATTTTGAACTATAGATTGTCTGTTAATTTTTTTTGTTTTTGACTTTCCGGTACAACTAATTTTAATTTTTCAAAAGCTTTTCTTAATCTGTGTTGTCTTCTTTGTTCCCTTCGGTTTCTACTTAATCTTTGATCAATCGGGTATTTTTGGAAAGATTCCATAACGTTTTGTTGATTCAAAATGTAGCAAACTATTAATTCTATCCGCTCAATATATAGTGGAAACCCGGGGGGAGGGGGAATCACCTTCGCCATCAAGGTGATTGGTACGTATTTAAAGCTTTGAGGTTTGCATAGCCAGACCATAACTATGAGCTCCTTGTACGAGTTGTGTTTGCAGCGTATCTGCTCAGACAACCCTATGCTTCGGCAAATTAGGGAGGTGTCAGAGCCGCTGCCGCAAATCTTGCAAGGCGAGCTCATTTATGAGCACAAAAAACGGTGTGTTTCTAAAACTAAAATTTGGTGGGAAATGCCAAATGCTGGCAAAAAAATATGCGGCCTATGTCACATGGTACGTTTTCATTAACTGAATTGTTTTTTCTATTTACAATATATTATTTTATTAATTTTCTTTAAATTAATATTTTTTTTTTTTAGCGGCTTCCTGGTGCGAATCCGGATCAAGAACTGTACAGATACCTGAAACATGCATCTGAAAATGTAGGATACAAATTGAAGACGCCAATAACGCAAGAATATTGTCATCTTTGTGGTTGGTTTCCTCTGGAGCAATATGATATTAAATGTATGTGTTTATAAACACATATCAATAGAAGAAATTAAATAGGAGCGGGGAACAGAGCAGCTTGTGGTTTAACCACTTACTGCTCTGTTCCCCGTTCATAGGGTATGTTCAGATGACCTTGACCTAGTTATTTTGAAGGTTTATTGTAACTTAACAAAAATTTTCTAAGTCCATAACGAGGTCAAGGTCATTTAAATCTTAGCGGAAGAATGAAAAGAATAGCTACCAACATGCATTGTTGGTATCTATTCTTTTCTTTCCTCCTAGAAAATCCCCTTAGTCCGTGTCAACTTTGATGTAAAGTTTTGTACAAAATTGTACATAATAAAGGACCCATGATTCAAGTCCTTCGTAATCCATAGAATCCGAAGGGGGGGGGAGGGGGGGGGAGGGGGGGGGAGGGGGGGAGGGGGGGGAGGGGGGGGTTTTGCGGGGGGAGGGGGGGGGATATAACAAAAAATGCTCCAAATCTATCGTGCGGGTAGTCAAATTAAGCGGAATTAAAAGACAAACAAAAAAGGTCCAGTAACATTTTTTGATTAAACCAACGGTATAAAAGTTATGACGCAAAAACTCAAAAATATTAATAACCAACGCGAAAACTAAACTCACCATCAACAGAAATTAAAACATTTACAAAAACCCAAATGTTAAAAATAATTATTTAATAAAAGATACAACACAAAACTAAAATCTTAGGTTATTTAAAACTTTAACAAAATATTTAAGTCTCAAAAGTAGAGTTTTAAAATCAATCAATATATAAGTCAAACAAGTAAGTCTTTTGAAATTAAAATATCTAAGTCTAAAAAATAGGTCATTTAAAATAATTCTAAGTCCGAAAGTAGAACAATCAAAACTAGGTCAAGGTCATTTAAAAATTATAAAAAAAAGGGGGGTGGGGAAGCGTGGGGTCCCTACCTTATTCTACTACTTTATTTCTATACTACTTTATTATAACTTAAGCTACCCCTTAAATGCTATCATGCATGCGGTTACGGTGTGATCATCACGTAAGCGAACTCACACACCTCACCGCCCTATCATATCTTAACCCCTACCTAACGTTCCCCCTATTCTATCTTATACTATGTAATATTACAGTTACGGTGTGATCATCACGTAAGCGAACTCACACACCTCCCTATAATATTACACCTAACTTAATATTACAGTTACGGTGTGATCATCACGTAAGCGAACTCACACACCTCACCGTAATATTAACCCTGACAATTAAACCACGCAGGAAATGGAAAGGTAGGTGGATTGCCATTGCGACCGACTATTATAGGAGGGCGCCTCTCCCACAATAGCCGAACGCAGTGTGTGCTTGACATAAGCCATCCCACACACCATGGCGAACATTACGTTACAGCATAACCCTCCACGTAAGCGGACCAGTTACACCTTCACCGTAATGCCAAAGAGAAACGTTGCGCGCTTGCTTATATCAGCGAGCTCGAGACTCGACCTCGCTAGCGAGCCTTGACTAGTAGGTCAACGTGTCGCTCTGCCGGGGCCGGTAGCCTTGGCCGGGTCGCTAGCCACCGCTCTCACAACTTCGTCTGGCCTACTTGGACCTGGTCGCTAGCCTCAGCTTTCACTACCTTGACTACAAGGTTGTTGTGTCTGCTGCCTATAAGAACCCCATTCGCCCGCCTTGTGTTATTCTGCCACTCGCCACCATCGCTGTTACTATCCATTCCCACGTTTTTTAACCATTTTTCCTATTTCATTATAATATCCATTTTATTATTCTTTTTATATCAACATGAACTCCTCTGCATCTTCTTCATCTACCCCCATTCTCCTGAGT
The DNA here is from genome assembly GCA_035578135.1 of Flexamia atlantica. NCBI lineage: Eukaryota > Metazoa > Arthropoda > Insecta > Hemiptera > Cicadellidae > Flexamia > Flexamia atlantica. The sequence continues at coordinate 79,908 of JAQJVK010000291.1, read as the reverse complement.
CTGCTGCAGAAACCTCTGCAGCAGAAACCAACTACAATTCCGGTATCTATTGATCTTTCTTCTATTTCGACTGATTTTCTTCAAAAAAAACAAATTTCTCCCGTCCTCTCCTCCTCCATTAACGAAATAATAGCTGATGCTCTTAATGAAGATCAACCCCAATTATTTCAGAATCCCACACCAGTTACAGAAACATCAACGCCGCAAATTGAAGACATTCCGATCGCTCCAATTTGTGACGATATTTTAACTGAAGACTGGATGGAGTTGTGCGGACTGCACCCTTCTTCTACCCCCAACAAATTCAACCCGCACCAATCAAAGAAACCCCCACCCCCCAAACAATTCATCCCGCACCAGTAAAGAACATCAGGCTAAAGGAATTAAAGAAAAACAAAAAATATAACCTGTACAGAATTGAAGAAAACAAAATTTATATCTACAACGAGGAGAGGACGAAAATTTATATCCTCACAACTCCAAAAACCAAACCACCACTTGTCCCAACAGATCCAAAATTTTTACTAGTAACAGCGGAGGGTGGAAAATTGAGAATAAATATATTAAATTAAACCTTATATTCCTTCCCCTCCTCAATCAAAGTCCACCCTGGTGGCAAAATCGGCCCTTCTAAGGGCCACCTAAGACTTTCAAATTTAGGCTTAAGTTAGGGCCTCAACCCTTGGTGACTACAAGCGGTTCATATACCTCTAAGTCCCAAAGGTTGAGTAAATAGCGGGGGGCTTTCGCTAAAGCCTCAACCCTTGGTGACTAACAAGTGGTCTGTGTACCACTAAGTCACAAAGGGTTGGACGCTAAAGCCTCAACCCTTGGTGACTAACAAGCGGTTCACATAACTCTAAGTCCCAAAGGTTGAGTCAATAGCGGGGAGCTTTCGCTAAAGCCTTAACGTTTGGTGACTAACAAGAGGTCCGTGTACCTCTAAGTCCCATAGGGGCTTTCACAAACCACCCCTTGTTAGTCACCAAGGGTTGAGGCTTAAACTTAAGCCTAAATTTGAAAGTCTTAGGTCGGCCCTTAGAAGGGCCTTTTTTTTTGCCACCAGGGTGGACTTTGGAGGTGGGAAAAGGTTTTACTCGGTAATATTTATGTTTAACTTGGCACCTTTTTTATTTATTATCAAGTGTCGAGGGTTAAGGGGAATAGGAATTTTTTTAGGAATGTCAATGACATAAATTTTGGTTTTTTCAGAATTAAAAATGAAAATAGAAGAAGATAAATGTCTTAGGATTTCATATTTTCGGTTAAGTTTCAGTTTTTTTAGATGAAATTTTTGCTGGGGTACGTTTGAAGATACAGGTGATATAGGTGGTTTGGTGCGAATTTTGGGTGGTTCGGTGCGAATTTTGGTGCCGGTAAGAATGTTTTTCCAAACTTGCTGAAAAGGTTTTCGAGCAATAGTGGTTGTAACATCATACCAATCACGATTGTTGTTCGATTGAATAATTCGTACCCCAAGCAGTTGAAGATAGGAAAACCAGTTATACCAAATCTCGGTATACTCGGAGCGGTTCATTGTGAAATTGAAGTAGGTGTTGTTAGGACGGTGGCAAAGGAAAGAATAACTTGTCGAGTGTAGAGTGTAGAGTGTGTTAAGCAATCAAGGACAGGTGTGCCGGGTGATGCAACAAGGACGACGACCTGTATTCGCCGGCCGGCCGCAAGCGAAAGTGCGGCGCAAGGTCAACCAGTTGTATTGCTAACTGGTCGGCAACAAGCGAAAGCATGCGAGGTCAAACCCGGCCCACTCGGTCTCGTTTATCTTTTAAAACTCGCATGATAGGGTTTGCAAACATATTAATTCAAATATGTTGTACAAATTTTCTTACGATATTTTGTTACAAATCTTTTTAAGGCAAATGTTAAGAAACCATGTTTCTATTTTAATCGCAACTACAGTTTCGATTTCTTTAACTAAATATTATAGCTAAGTATTAAAGTAATATAATAAAGTAGCATCTTTAAAAATATTGTAACTTGTACAAAGTTAAATAAGTATTTTAAGCCAAATGTTAAAAACAATTGTTTAGTACTGAGATGTTCACCCTACAACACCTACGTTAGAACTAACACTACAAATCCAAAAATTGCGAGGAGTCTCTCATGGTGGTGGGGGGAGGGCAGATGTTCCGAGCTGCACATGTCAAGGGAGGTTGCAACGCCGATACTGGCACATCAGTTTGCTAGTAGAACCGGCAGAGTAAACATCTAAATAAACATGAGTTCTGTTTTATATGTTTCTTTTATTAAAGATGGACTTTGCATTGAAACGCAAAGTTTTCCTATTGATGCAGATCCTATACAACAAATTTTAGTACATCCTCCAGAAAGTTATGATTCCATCTACATTTCAGTGCAAGAAACAAACGACCCCCCACCACCAACAACTCCTGATGCACAGTAGGACACGGCTACCACACGTCATTAAAGCTTCAGCTCTTTACCCGAGCACACATGGACTCTGAGCTTCAATATAATACTGTTTCTTCTACATCTACACCAACTTCCGAACAATTACCTACTACAAATGAAACTACTACAAGTCTACAAGTAAATGAAATTTCATCAACTGTTAGTTCTGATGCGCAAGCAATAATGTTATCATTAATTGGTTTCGACTAAAAATTCAACAATGGAAGAAGAAAGAAATTCGCTACTTTACAACTTGGTTTTTGTGAACCCGTCGAAATTTATTATTTGCCTACTTTCATTTTTATGTGGTTACAATTTTGGTTACCTTGTTCAGGAAATGCTAACAGATAAAAAGGAAGAACATTCGCTATATTTTAAAGTTTATGTTTATGTAATTGCATCTTTATTTGGATACTTTGTAGCAGGATATTTTCTTGTTAATTTGTCAATTCCATTTTTTACATGGTATTTTAACAGACGTGAAAATCAACAAAACAACAGTTTGTAAAAAGAAACAAAAATTATCTTGCATTTTCGGATTTTCCGAAAATGCAAGATCTTTTTTAAAAACACCCCCAAAAGACCTTGACACACTTCCGGCCATTTAAAATTTAAATACCCAGCACAGCAGGGCATTTAAACTTTAAATACCCACCAAAAACACGTCACAGCTACGTCACAGCTGATGACGTCACTTCCGGTCACGTGACCGGAAGTAGCTGTCAAAAAATTGACTGCCTGTCAAAGTTTGATTGGGCCAGCAGCCCCACTATTGCACTACTAATATTGGTTTGTTCTAGACATTTCAACGGATGATTCTAAGATGCTTACAGTTACATCAATATTACAGCGGAGCTTAAATGTGAACACCTGTATATACAAGTGTGGGTTTATAAAAAATTGAGGAAACGTGAAAAGTCCAGTAAGTGTTGGTTTTTTGGATAAACTACACGTTAGCTGCAAATGGGGTGTTTATTGAATGCAAATTAGCAATTTTATAAAGCCGTAATAAATACACCTATATAAAAAAGGGAAGCCCCCAATCATTACGCACTACTCGTCAATAATTCCCTTACTTTTCATGCACTATGAAACTGAATTTTTGTATAATAATTCTTAAGCATAAAGGATAACAAAGTAGTTTTATCCTAATCTAACCCTCGGATTCCACAAAAGACCCTGATAATGTTTGCGTACTATCCTTATGTAATCGAAAGCTATATATAAAGCTTTCTATCCACGAGTCAGCTGGTAGAGTTCAGAACCGCCCGTAACATTCCTTTTTCCTCTAGAGAGGGTCTCTCTCTCTCTCTCTCTCTCTCTCTCTCTCTCTCTCTCTCTCTCTCTCTCCTCCCCCCTCGAATTCTCTCTTTCACTTACATTCAAGTTCTTACTTAACTGCTGCCATACTCCAATGTGTGCAATTTGCAAGTTTACTTTTTAACATATAGATAGATACAGCAGAGATATAAAGATTGCAGTTTAAAAGAAACAGCTTAAATAATACAACTAGTTGTTTTTACTATTACCTAACTACCTTTTATAATACAATTGTAATATAACTTACACTGCAAAAGGCGATGGCTTGCTCTCACATGAGTGTAACGTTAACTATGAAAAGGTGTAAAGTATAATCTCAAGTAATAATTCAATTATGAGAATCAATTATTGAATCTCACACTCAACTGCCAACTTTTCTCATTTTGTTTTCTCTGTTTTTTCTTTTTTTTATAAAATAAGACATTGTAAGTGATTACGTTGTATACATAATAAATGTATGTGGTATAACTGTAATTTAAAATTAATAATTAGATCATCAAGGAGGTAAGGTGTATTTCAGTAGATAAAACGCTACACAGAACGAAGCTTTATTTTAAAAGTATTGGTGTTGTCAGCCTAAGCCTATTTTTCATATTCATGAAAGGACTCTAATGTCATTATAGTGTTATGTTCTCTGTTGTTCCCCTTATTCTCTATGTTGTTTTATAATATAAACCTAGCTTATACAAGTTTAAAAACCAAAATTTTTACCCTAGAAAGATTTGGCTAAACTAATTTGAATTAATAATATCTAAACCAATCTAAGGTGCAGATTATGGTAGTCCCAAGAGAGTTGGGCTATATAGAGTAAACTTCGCCCAATCCGCGGCACAACAACTGTACTCGATTAGTTGTAAGATTTTCATATCACACATATAGTGACATGACATGACTTCCATGAATCACCCTGACAAACCACGTACAACACACTATGACACACCACAACACCCGCGTTCACTGAGCAAGCCTCCAGTGACACTGTCAAAGCTCAACAGCCAACGGTTTCCATAGTGCATTGTGGGAAATTCAAATATATTTTAAAGAAAACAATAATACTCAAATTTGGGAAAATATTACCGAGAATATTAATTTCTGGGATGTCCCGTCATTTAAAAGGAGCCGAGTTACACTTTCAAAAGAGCTGGGTTACACCAGTTTGTTTACTTGCACCACGTAATGTGTTAAGTTACACCAATAATGTTTAGCTGGTAGATAACTCTTTAAAATGTGTAATATTCATCCAAATTAAGTGTAACATAACATTAATTTTTACAGTGTGCGTTTGAACCACGAGAGAACGTTTCCTACTGTGCAAACATTATTGAAACACAATTACTTTCACTAAACTCAAATTCAATAGCATCATTTTTGTAATATTATATAAGTAGGCCATTAGCTTCTCGTGAGTTAATTTAAGGCTGAAAGACTCACATCGACTCACAGCGGCTGTTAAATTAACTCACATCGGGCAAAATTATTTTTGAATATTGAAAAGTATTCAAGTTGAAATTCACGGGACACCAATCGTTCGGGACATTTTCAAAAATGGCTTAGCGAATCATGTATGTCATCATAGTATGCATTGCTGCTATTTTCCATTTATCAGGTCTATTGAAGACACAACTAAATATGTAAGAGATGCTTAGTAATTCATATTTGTTCGTATTTCTATTGAACGCAAAAAAAACTTATTTTAAAAGTTTTGCCAACATGGTTTTTGTAAATTTTTTTGTCAAAATTATCAGCATTTTATTTGTTATACAATTAATTTTCCTATTGGTTAACTGCGCAACGATTGCTTGGTTGAAACATGGCCGGCTTTGTATATCGCTTTATATGGACACATTAGAAGGTAAACAATTTAAAAAACATTACTGTATTTAAACAGGGTATTAGCTTTGGCAGAAAATAAATTTCTCGATTTAACAAAGCGATTCCTATTACATAAATTTTGTTAACTAAAAGCAAAACAGAACGAAAGAAGATATGTGTTAACAACAACTAGGAGGTGAGCGAAAGAGAGGGGGGGGGGGAGAGTGCAGGCCCCTCTCTACTGGAGAAAAAGGGATGTTTAAGGCGTCTCTGAAATCTACCTGCTGACTCTTGGATATAAAGGGAAGTCAAGACCCCTTTAACCATGGGAAAAAGGTATAAAGCCCAGATTTCAGTTATAAACAGGCATTAGAATGAAACTTAGTCCTTTTGATGATTTTGAAAGATTTTGACTGTTATGAAGAATTGTGACATTTTTTCGAGATGGGAAAAAGGTATAAAGCCCAGCTTTTAGTTATAAGCAGTCATTTGAATAAAAATTAGCCCTTTTGATGATTTTTTAAATATTTTGACTGTTATGAAAATATTGTGACATTTTTTCGGGAGTGAAGCTGCGGGTAGTTGGTAGATTATATACCAGTGTTCTAGATTTTCATTTACATTTTAAAATCATACAAGTATTACATAAATAATTATGGAGTGGATTCTTTAAAATGTAAAACTGTTACTGTACGCTGTACGTTATCTGTTAGTTTGTATTGTAAATTTGTTCATAAGGTTTATTCATTGGAATATTGTTTGAAAAAAATAAAACATAACGAAAACTGACTGTCATTAAAAATGTAAGCTTGAAAACTTTTTTATGATAAAACCTTTTACATTGGACTTTTAGGGAAGGGCTCAAGACAATAAAACTTGACAGAGGGACTGGATCACATGTTGAGCGTTTTCAAAACATAATCCTAGATAACACCTCACCAATTTCCATTTAGGTCTCTACAAAGAAAGAATCAAAAAGCTATTGCCCTGTTTTTATTTTTCAAGTATGATTAACCTTAATTAAGCTTTTTATTTTAATAACTATATCCCATTAAATTAACGTTTGGTATTTGACTTCAAAGAAGCTTAAAATACAAACCAATGTTTACTATAAAAATAATAAATAGTTATTAACAAGGTTAAAAAACAAACTTGGCATGAGATATTACTTTAAAAGTAACAAAAAGAATTATGATAAATGTTAACGTTCCTATCATAGTAGTCCTATAATATAAATTAGTTTGCCTAGAAAAGGTAATGAGCTAGAAACTTGTGTAGTGATGAAGACCCACCCTAAATGCCAATAATTTGATCAATAAATTCGGTTTGGCCTACTTTATTTCAACAAGATTCCTTTTAGCTTGATTGCATTCCTATAATTATAACTACTGTATAGCTTTTTTAAAATTCAAGTTCCCGTGATTTGCCATATAATTTGATTATTTAAATGCACTTTTGATGATATAACTATGCAAAAGCTACAAAATATAATGTGTACTGTATCCCTACATCATACAGTGGGTCGAGCACTTTAAATGCTTCCTTTTCTTGTTATTCTAATTTTTTCTGTGATCTTAAGCATTTTATAACATTTAATTTCTCTTTGTACTATAGCACAGTATAAATATATATATACAGTTTATTTAAATGTAGCATACAAATTTTTTTTACTTGATATTTTACATAAAACAACGTAATTTACTCATATATTAGCAGGGTGTTTTCAAACTTTAAACTAATTTGAAATTTACTTTTCCTTTTAGCGAATTTTCTCTTTGATCTTAGGCAGCACAGTAAATCGTAAGCCCAAGACCATGTTATTTTTTGTATGTTCATAGTTCATAAAAATTAGCCCTTTTGATGATTTTCAATACCACAGTATGTCCAATACATAGGCCTATCTTATGAAAACTGGAGTAGTGAGAGTCTGACATTGTATTACTCTAATGAATATTAGAACATCAATGACTTCAAAGCAATAGTTACATTAAAATAACTTGAGAGATTTTCCCGGGATATGTTATGTTTGTTAAAAATTGTCATTAAATATCATTAGTCAAAGTTAAGAACACTTTTTTATTTGCAAATGAAAGAGGGCTTTAAATTATTTTAGAGTACAGTACCATCATTTTGCTGCATTTACGGGGAACATTGCAACAGCAGTTATTGTTTTTCCGCTAAACAACAACGCAATAACAATAGAGTCCTGCGCTCCTATCACGCATTTAATATTTTCAATTTTTCCTCTTTATTGTTCCTTTATATCACTAGGTATACAAAGTGTTTTGCCCATTCAAACTTAAAAAATAGGAGATATAAAAATAAGTTCTATGGAGGGTTATCCAAGTGTGGAGGCCCTCTTAATTTTATTTCATTTAGGCGGCGTAAAAAAATAACATAACCAATCCTTTTTTGTAAAGTCACAGGCTTAGCTAGCGAACTTTTTTGAATAATTTGGTATTTTACCTTTCATTGCCTTCGTATTTATCTTAGTGACAGTTCATTTTTAATATCATATAATGTTTTATACTATTTAAAATTTGACAAGCGATACAAAGAAGGACTATCAATCATACTGGCTAGCTCTTTTCCAAATATTTCAAAGGTAATAATTTTTTAAAACATAAAACACAAGTGTTAGGGAGGAAAGGAGCTTCTACCTGAGGAAAAAAGCGTTAAAATTTTGCCGTTCAGTTAAATTTAAGGTAATATTTTACTCATAATGTTTTGAAAGAAACATGTTTTACACACCTAGCATTGCTAACACAAGGAACTTAATCGTACAAAATTTATGGTTGGATTGTTGGATAACTCAACACGGCTATAAGATGTGTGCGACGTTACCACAAGCCTTAATGAAGCATGAAAAGTTTAACATGTTCCTTCACCGGTAAGATGTAAAATACTTACCAACTTAAGAGTCATAAACATTTACTGATATTACTCCTCCGATAAAGCTTCGTATTTTTCCATTGAAGAGGTGCCAAAAAAATCTTGCAATGAACTCAAAAAGTTAGGTGCTATCGACCATATTTTGCGTCTGCTTCCATAACAGTGTTTCTTTTACGAAATATTTTTCCATTCCGAGTTCTGGCTTGAATAGGGGTTTCTTCGTTTACAATGCTTTGTTAAGTGCACATGAAGCACACTTAAAATAACATGTTTTACTGCCTTGCCCTGCACAATTTAAGCACTAGATTATAAAATGTGAAATATAGGAACAAAAATATATACGGTATGAAGTTGAAATAACTATTTTAGATTTTAACAAATAACTTGCTCTTGCATATCTACATGTTATTAAGTAGCCGATTTAAAATACCCCCGGTGCAGCAGACCTGCATACTTAGCGAATTTCAAATGCAAAAGAACATATTTCAATTCAACATAACGAGATTTGACATGTTTTTGTTATCTCCATAAGAATAACATGGGGAATGAGTATGCAGGTTTGCTGCAACAGGTATGTTAAAGCTGGTTGGTTTTACTTCAATATTTAATATATCTTTCCTAGAAGAAGCCATACACCAGGTTTTTTTTATATGTTAAAAAATAAGGAAGATATCGATTTTTTAAATTTCTCATAAGGATAACATGGGGAATGATTATGCAGGTTTGATGCCACGAAGTATCGGGATTTTTTACTATTAAACATTAGACCTCATCTAGATGAAGCCACAAACCAAGTTTTATTAAGATGTGTTGAGACATAAGCGATTTATAGAATTTTACTTGTTCTCCATAAGGTTAACATTGGGACAATGTACTGTGTTAACCACTTTCAATATATCGGTAACCAATAGACATAGAGCACTGATTCAAAATACTAAATTGTTTGTTTTTTCGAGCTGACAACAAAAATTTATATTTATAATTTATATTTTAGCATATAAAAACTCAAAACCCCATTTCGGAGGGGTTTATCCCCCTTTACCATTTACCCCTTCCGGTGGTCCGATCGGACTGGTTTTCGAGCACGTCCGATTGATTACCACTTTACATGTCTGTACCAAATTTAATTAAGATCGGACCATATTTACGACCGCTACCGTGCTCACAGACACACACACACACACACACACACACAGACACACACACACACACACACACACACACACATACACACACACTCACACACACATAAATATATATAAATAGATGAATAGACGCGACGCCAGAGCGCAGTAACAAGTTGGCTGTAAGCCTTCTTGTTAGGTTAAGTTTGTTATATTTATAGAAAATGCATTTTTGTTTTGTAAAAGTGGTTAATTTTTATATGACGATGCCAATTTTACTGTTATATATTTAAAGGCAAATAAATCTTTGAATCTTTGAAGCACTGTCATTCTACTCTCAGCCGTCAACAGTCGTGTGTCATTACATGTCGTCCTAAAAACATTAACCGACGGAACATTGACTTTTACTGACGATTAATGGTCTGTTTTAATTCTATTCAATAATGTAAAAATATTTCATTAGTATTTAATGAAGCGTCTTGTTACTCTGAACAACGATTGACAGAGAAGCATTAACTGCGTGGGAGCTGCCGAATGTACGCAGCCAGGCTAGTATAACTGGCGCCAATTCTTGGGGCCCACGCCGTCCATAAGACTAATGTTAATTTTACATTGGGCTTATGGACGGCGTGGGCCCCAAGAATTTGCGCCAGGTATACACTGTCGGCCGCCGCTGCCGCTCCTACTCCCCTCTCCTCTCATCCTACCCACTCCCCCGCCCCATGCGCGGACTCGGCCTCAAGAATCGGCGCCAGTTATACGCAAATCTCACATCAGCTGATTCATTGTTTTATTACGATTCATGTTTGAGTTGACTTATCCCATCAGCTGCTTGTTCCACGACGATTTATGGTTAAGTCTGCTTATGTGCCTAACCTCAAATTTCAGTTGACCTATTCCATTATTAGTAAAAGTCATGAGTTTTGTTTAACTTCGGGCAAAATGTTGTCGTATATTGTTGGTCGTAAATAAAGTAGTGTATGTAACGATTGTATTATGCCTTAAAGCCACACGTAAGTTATTTAGAACACTCGCTTCGCTCGTGTTCTAGCTTACATCTCACTCGTGGCTTAAAGACATTCATAATGCAATCGTTGCATAAACCTATTTCATCATTTGACAAAAACATATGGTAGGCCTACAAATTTTAAATCCTCCTACACTTTTGGCTCAATTTAAACCTATAACCTTTTATACTACGGGTCATTGCAATACAAACTTCACATTTTATCTATTTTTGTTTTGATTTATTTCAAAACGATTTTGCGTGAATTATGCTATACAAAATATATACACGTAGTGCTAGCTATTACTCTTGTCCGGACGGCTGAAAGTGGATTTCGCCACGATATATGCGACACATTTAAAACAGTTATCTTGTTTACAGCATTCTGAAAATGTAAATTCTCAACTAGAGGATATTTATTCCCTACCAGAACTATTTTACACTACAATGGTCTCTGCTAACTTGTGCAAACCAGTTTAAACGCTCGGAGTAGTCTATTTACTTACCAAATAAAAGCTATATATATCCGTAACTTTAAAACCTAACATTACAATAGACCGCTTTGTACAAAGTGGTTTTACGTAGTAGTTGAAAAGTTCTTTAACTTTATTTTCTTACAAGAGCCAAGAGGCTTTGATTTATTCATTCATTCAGGGTTATAATTAATATTAACTCATAAAAATTAGTTTTGAAAAATGAAACCATAAGTACTTAAAATATTTTAACATGCCATTATTTCAGAAAAATTATATGAAAATAAATTTGAAGACAACTAATTCCCAAAAAGTTAAAATATCGACTTTCATATTTTTTTAAAAGTCGACAGTAACTAATAAAATAAAGGAGTTTTTTGTTTTGAGTATCCTAACGCCAGTAGCAGTTTTAAACTTTTTGATCGAGAACGGTCTAAACCCGTCTTGTTGTTATCTAACAGTGTTTTGTTTATTGTGAGTAAACTTGTTTTGAGTATTATAACAAAGAATGACTCAGTGAACACCTAAAGTCAATAACATTTGATTTTTTTACATAGAAAGTTTGTTTAATCAGTTGCGTTGCTTATTAAATTTGATACATGCGAAACTAACAGGCCTCTGGGTTAATTATTTGCCTGCTAATTAACAGTTGTTAGGTAAAATAAGAAAACGTGTCCTTCAGTCAAGTCAATAAGTGCATATCATTTCCAAGTTATTCAACTGTACTTAAAATATTACAGTATTGAATATATATGTGATCTGCGGTGTCAAATCGTTATTCTTTGTCAAAGTAACTTAAGAACTTTCAAATGACGCTCAATATTTACATCTTCTTTTTTTAATGAATCGTTGTACTTTACTATGAAAACTGCTGTACCCGTAAAAAGTGTTATATGGCTGATAGATCACAAGTACTCTCTATTTCTTAAATGACTTTGGTAACCATCATAATTGATACATTGAAATCGATTATATAGGTAAAGAGTCTAATATATCTTCAATATATTGGATTTCAGATACAAAAATTTTAGAAAGGTAATACCTACGAGTATTTTTGTTAACATTGGATAACCCTATAGGTTTGTAAAGTTATCCTCTAAAACATACTACCTACCACCTTATATCTGAAAATAAACTGGTAAAGCTGGTATTAAGCTGGTAAACTAAACCATTAGGTACCAAAAAATCACGCAAGAGGTTTTTTTTAAACTTACTTAGTCAAGGCGACCGAATGATAAGGGCTATGGAGTATACATATTATAATATAAATATAAATAAATATATATATATATATATATATATATATATATATATATATATATATATGAGTGTGTATAGATCGTTTACAGGGGACCCATGTCATGGTTTTAGGTAAGACTTATTAACATAAAAAATGTGGTCATATTTTGAAAAAGTTCCAATGGTTGCCAACAGAATGTTGCACTTCTTACATTTATAAGAATCTCCCAAGCAATTCCAGTTATTAGCTTTTAGCCAATATTTTATATTTGGTAAATCTTTTATTCCGATAACTCCCTTAAAACATTAGCAGTCGATCAATTTATGGGCTTTTTGATATCATAATAATGTCTACTTGTCAACATTAGTGATTTAAGCATTATTTGATTTAAAATTTTTGAATAAAAAATCCTAATTAAGGAGAAACTAAGTTGTTAGAATCCTCCAAGACAGTAAAATACCCTCGTGGCAGTAGGCCTGCATACTCAGCGAATTTCAAATTGATAAAAACTTATTTCGATCAATCATAGCGAGATATGACATGTTTTTGTAAGCTCCATAAAAATAACATGGGGGAATTAGTATACAGTTTTGCTGCAACAGTTATATTAAAACTGAGTAGTTTAATTCAACATTTAGTAGATCTGAACTAGAAGCATATACCAAGTTTAATCAAGATATTATACAAAATTAGGGAGATAAAGAATTTTTATTTTCCATAACCTGAGAATGAGTATGTAGGTTTGCTGCCACGAAAATGGAAATATTGGGAGTTTAGACCAATATACGAGTATACTCGTACATACCAATATACTCGTACATTAGATCTGATCCATACGAAGACACAAACCAAGTTTTATTAAGATAGGCCAATGTTGAGAAATAAGCGAGATATAAAATTTGACTTTTCCCATAAAGATAACATTAGGATTCCATACTGTAACGAAATATAGAATTTTACTTATTTCCCATAAGGTTAACATTGAGACAACGTACTGTGTTTACCACTTTCAATATCTCGATAACCAATGGACATAGAGCAATGATTCAGAAATTAAAATTGTTTTTTTCGCGCTGAAGTCAGTGGTGCTAACAAAGATTTAATTATTTTAAATTTTCTCCCTTTACCCCCCCCCCCCCTTCCGGAGGTCCAATTGAAAGGAACCTAATTACTTCCTCCGGATAATTACTACTTTCCTTGTCTGTACCGAATTTTATTCAGGCCGGTGGACCATTTTTGTGAGTTATCGTGCCTAAAGATACACACACACACACACACACACACACACACACACACACACACACACACACACACACACACACACACACACACACACACACACACACACACACACACACACACACGCACGCATGTATATGTCTCAATGAACGAATGGTGTTTTTGGCATCTTGGAACCTCAAAACGGTGAAAAGTTATGATGGTCTCAGGCTTAGGTCTTACCATGAGACCTACGACAGCAGCTTCTTCCCTATAGGGGAAATTCCCATGGGAAATTAAATATAGCTAGGTCAGGGCAACTGACGAAAGAACAGGATTATTAAGTTTAAAACAAGTTTTGGCTTTAACCTTAACACCTACGTACGAAAAGTTTGTAATGTTGATTTTTATTTTGAAGATGACCTTTGAGGTATTATTGAAGTTGAGGAAAGTTTGCCAACATTCATCTGCTGACATCCCAAGATAACTGACTTCCATCTAAGACTTCAAATTTCTTCGAACAATATTCTTTTTTATTTTATAGAACTCCTACTCTTAAGGAATCTTTATAAAATTTTATGTTTTTCCTTTAATTTTCTTTATAATTTGTGTTATAATATCCACTTTGTAAATTTATCTACATAAAATTATAATTTGATATAAATTAATCGTCCTACTACTGGCTATTGATATTTAATCTAAAATAAAAATAATTAATACAATTTACATTCCAGTATATTTTTAAAAATTGTATATTACAATTTTGCAAAGTTAGTTAGAGTAGGACTGAAAAGGCTTTTAGACTTACGTTTTCGTCATGTTTTTACTAATTTGAACTATCTCTAGCGCATATACCCGCAGCTTCGCCCGCTGAAGGGATGACTAATTTTAATTAAATCATACTATCCCATGATTCCCATGTGCAAATTTTAGGAATAATTAACAAATGGGCAGATTTATTTGTGCCATGGGCTTGCATACACCCTTAAAGTGCAGCTCTTAATTCAACCCTAGATGCAAATGAGAAGGTGTAACGTTTCCTTTAAAAATGTTTCACTCATGTTTAACAAATGGTATTAATTAGCTTCCTCCTATTTCCCAATACAGAGAATGAGGATAGCCCAAAACGTAAAAGAAAAGAGAAGCTATGATGGATTTTTGACTCAATATCAATCTAAATTTAGCACTTTTTTAATAAACCGGAAACTGTAAGAAAAATTAGACGATAAATGTCTTGGCCAAAAACTTACTTCCCCAAAATATTTCTTCCAATAAATTTTAACATTTTATTCTTTCAGTAAGTTGGATCTCGTACCTTTTCTATACCCTGAATATATTCTACAGTGCCACCATTTATAGTTTTAAAAACTGGAATGGCCGCCATTTTGATTTTTTAAATATTCTATTTTAGCCGTCTGAGTAAAAATATTTTAAAAACCTTTTTTTGGTATATCTAAAGCCTATAGAGAATAATTGTGCCATGAGAAATGAGAATAACAAGTTTCATAGCCCAAAATGTTGAGGTTTTTGAGAAAGTAAGATTTGAAAGCTAAAAATGGCGCCATTTTGAATTTTTTTAATATATCATATTTAGGGCTTTTGAGAGATAATATTGCAAAATCCTTTCTTAGTACGCATCTAGAGCCTGTAAAGGATATTTGTGCCAAGTTTCATGGCTCTAAGTCTTATAGTTTTTGAGAAACTGTGATCAGTCAGTCAATGGTTTTTGGCTTTTATATGTGTATATATATATATATATATATATATATATATATATATATGTTCACCCAACTATCATTGTGGCGACCGTACATAAGGAAAAGTGTATGCAAAGTGGCGACCGGTGCTTATGACGACCGTATATGGTCGTCATATGCACACTTGGGTTATTTTATCTCCTTTTGACCTATAGATACATATAGTGGTGACTTAAAAACTTTATTTTGGTCGTCATATTGCGCCTGAAACGAATATTAATAGTTCATGTAATGACCGTGGGTGCGCTAGTGTCGCTGAGTGTATATTTCAATATACGGCATTTGGCGTAATACTGCGACCGGGCGACTTGGCAACACTGGTTCTCCCGGACGCGTATATCCCTCGGGTCTAGGAGCTGAGGGTTTTGAGCATGCATGAGAGCATTACGCGGTATTTTTGCTGATTATTGTAAAGTGGACTGTGGTGATAATAAAGAAGGTATTTTCCGGGTGGTCGACAACGAAGGCGGAGTGTTATGCGTTAAAATGCAGAACTTTTAAAAGTTGTAAATGATTTGGTTAAAGCGTAATTTTAACAACACAAATTTAAAAAATATATAACACAAAGTTATAAAATAAGTTGAAAAATAAATTGGTTTCAGTAGAAGTTATTGTAATTTTGAGTTGTTTTTTGCCGGGCAGTATTCACTACGTACATGGAGGACAGTGATTGTTTTAGAAACTGCGACGTCAATGTCATTCTTAGTGTCAATAAATTGAACTAATTGCTTTTGAACAATGTTCAACTTTTTTGGTTTGGAAAATACTATTTCCACCGATAACTTAATAAGTTATAGTAGTATATAAATGAGTAACTTTGATAATATGCTGGTTAATTTACAGTCATTTAATAAGGTTTTAGATATTACAGTTTTTTTTCTAAGTGTGGCTGAATGAGGTGAGAGGGGGATGGGTTTGACTTAAACGAGACTAACCCAACGGAGTTTTAGTGTTACAACGTTTCTTGCAGGCCTAAAAATGCCGAAAAAATCCAAGAAAACACTACCTAAGAAATGCTAACAATAATTTATGTCAAGGTGAATCAAATATAATTTACAATGAGTATATAAATTTAACAAAAACATAAATAATGCTTTTTACTTTGATATCTTTTCCAAACAGAATATTAGTTATTACATTACAGAGTTTACTTAATCTTTTGCAACTGAACGGAAAGTCTTAACAGATGAAATAAAAATATCTAAATTATCAATTAATGGAAGTATATTATACAATTTCAACACAGTCATCTGTGTTGAAAGTTTACGTATTGAGAGATGTTTTGACACCAACGTCAGTGCGAGAAAATTGGGGGATGAACAGCTTGTGGGACCGGGACCTGAGTTTTTGAACTGTTTCACTATTTTTAATTTGTTACTTACGATGGGGATACCATCACCGAAGCAACCTCTAGCCTATATTGAATTAATGAAAATTTTCCATTTTTTACAAAATTTCCTGATCGCCTAATAAAAAACCAGAACATGGTAAGCACGGTACTCTTACAGATGGAATCTATAATTTCCTTCATCTTACATTTCAAATTGAATACAATGCCCAGATCACGTATAGATGATTTAATATTGAGGGAAGTACCATATTAATTATAATTGTAGCGATGAATATTTTAATCCAACAGCCATGACTGCTAGACCTTCGTTAAAAGCTGACAGTTTCTCTGGACAATGTTCCCTTCAAAGGTAAGAGAACTAGTGATTTTGATATTCGAATCTTCTTTAATTTGGCTGATATATAGAAATTCGTATAGTTGCAAACTTCAACATAGGGAGCTGGTGATTTTTTTTTTTTGAAAATACAGGAAAGTGAACTGCTATTTAAGTAATTGAAGCTTGCAATGGTATGATGGCAACTAAAATAATGAAAAATTGCTACATTTCTTCTTATCTTCAGAATAATGTTCGCAATGAATTACTTCATCCATTGTCAGACACTTGGTACACTTTTAAGCCCATTGACAATGCGTGTTTAAACTTTAGTAAATTATAATTCGACTTACGTTCCTGTAGAAAACCTAAATTTACACAAGTTTCTTTGAGGGCTGTCAAGAGTGTTCCCCCAGTAACCAGACAGTTCCGACAATCTTTAAATTTTGCCAGATACACTGAAAATATGCCGTGTATCATCTATTATTATTCTCATAATTACCATCGAGAGTAAGATGGCCAGAATTTTGTAGGAGATTTTGAATAAAACCTTAGATTTATACTTGAACGTACTTCTGGTACATTTTTCATCCATTCTGTGTCAATCCATACCGTTGCAAGCTTCAACGTTACTTAAAAGACTTTTCACTTTTCTAAATGGAAGTGGCCAGATGTTTAAGTAGTATCGAGGCTTGCAATGATACATTTGTGTAACCAGGGGCGGATTTGGACATTTGTCACCCGGACTTCCACACGGACTTCCGGCAAGATCGAGATCGTGTGTTCCCAAAGACAAACGAAAATTCGATTAACATGTTAAAAAGTAGCTGCGTAATATGTAGAATTGAAATAAAGAGAAATAGTAAACCCTTCCTCAACGTATTTCAGTTTTGTAACGCGATCACAGATCGTCATCGTCGCCTTAATTGCCAAAACGGAATACCATATATTATTTCTTTGTTGTATCTTGACTTAAGCCTAGCTCTTGAATATAAACTCCATTCTGTCATAGAAATATGGAATACGATGTAAAATAATACCGATCGTATAAATTCAAAAACAATTTGTAGGCTACATAATATGAAGAATTACTGTATTACGATTAAAATGGACTAAAAATAGTGTATGCTGAAATTCTAATAAAACATTTCTTATAGAGAATTTTTATTTTTATAATTGGACTTGTTTAATTCGTGCCTGCTGCCTCGGCCGGATCGAGTCGCGTCGTCCTCGGGACAGGACGGACGACGGTGCGGTGCGATCAGTGATTTCCGTTGCTGCCGTTCTACTTCAGGCATAAACACCATTTTAACAGCCCCTTCCCTTTAACCTAGGAATTCCGTTTCTATAGCATTTTAAGGCAATCCTCCTGTACCACAAGTTTGTTTTCCAAGTGATTAATTTTGATTTCCTTGTAGCAATGCAATATGAAATAATCCCCGCTGTTAATTTTTTTTTTATCTGCCACCTCTGAAAATTTGTTGCTCTGGGCTGCAGCCCCTCCTAAACCTACAACTATGTTTAATTATAAACCAAATTTCATAGTTAGTTTCTCATCCATCTTAACCGTGTCCACAGAAAAAAATAGATTTGTTGGAACAACAATAACATTTGTATATATACGATCTGCAAATGCTTTTTGCTCGGTTTACCAATGTTTTGTTGTTCCAACAAATCTGTTTTGTTGTTCCAACAAATCTGTTTTGTTGTTCCAACAAATCTATTTTTTTTCAACAAAAACATTGGTAAACTGAGCAAAAAGCATTTGCAAGAAGTATATCTGCAAATGTTTTTATTGTTCCAACAAATCTATTTTTTCTGTGTTGGGATCATGTGCCGAGAAACTCAGCTTTCATAAAATTACTCAAGCCTGACATTCGAGGTCTCTCTAATTAATTGCATATTCCTGGGTACACTATTGTGACGGGTGAAAAATATTGCGAGGGAGCCAGGCAATGAGAAATCTTAAATGTGATTTATTGTTAAATTACAATTTATTCATACTTTTAATCAGTTTGTAATTGAAATGTAATCGTAGAATATCTCATATAGCCTAATCGTTAAAACACCATAAAGCTCTGCATGCCTGACTTTAGCTGGACTGCGCACTTTGGGCTCCATACTGTGGGGTAGCGACCACAGAAATGGTACGAACTTACAAGAAAGTAAGGGAAATTTAATCTCTAGAACTTAATGCAGAATAAAAGTTTCAAAGATCACTTTTAAATTTTATTTTCAAATTTAGTTTTTTTTAATTTTTATCCTAGAAGAATGAGTTTATCTCGTAAAGTTTGCAGTCAACAGTTCGGAATTTTATTTGGGTTCTTACTCCTTAATAAGATTGCTTCACATAACCTCAAAACCTTTAATCGTCGCAAAGCATCAGCTGTTCCGGTTTGGCTTTTTGGTCGCTATTCGTCTCCAAAGTCCCATTTTGGGCCTTCAGATTTACTGTTTCCATGTTAAACTCCGTCATTTTGCCCCATAATAGTTCACTTGCATGACGCGTGTAGAAATAAACAATTTAGTACTAAAAATTTCAAGGCTAACGTCTAATAGAAATTTGTGAAGACTAAGCAAAAGAATCCTATTCCCTTTTACTGGATTAAAAAAGCAAAAACAAAAGCAGAATAGATAGTGCCTTATTGATAGTGGAATGGAAGGTCGTCATTTTGACTCAGTGAACGCAATTTATTATGTATAAAGGCTAGAGTGAAAACTGGCAACACTGTATGTTGCCACAATGATAGTATATATTTTGAATGGGGTTCACAACGATAGTTTAATGTAATGTATATTAGTGGATGCCATTTTGTTTGTTGCATGTAAAGTCGCCACAATGATGTCTCTGTGGTTTCCTTACTAGCAACAAAAAAACTTGTAATGTGAGTTGATAATGTTGTTTCTTGAGTGCAAGTTAGTGTATTTCTATATAAAAATCTAAATATACCTAACTCCTTGAGGTGGTTGCCACACTGTAGGTGTTGTGTAAAGTCGCCACAATGATAGTGCGATTTATATATATATATATATATATATATATATATTGACAGCTTTTTCCAATTACAAGGTTCTATTAATTTATACTCAATCACGTTTAATAAATTAAATAATTTAAATTTGTTCAATAAAAAACCTTATACTACTAGAGACGATATTTAACAATCTTTACGTATAATCTTTACGAAATATTTATAATTAAACATGAACTCTGTTCCATAAAAGAAATACAAAGAATTCTGATAATGTGTTTTAAAATTTAAGTTTAATGTTTCTTTTCTTCAATCTGTTCATATATTTTGCAAAGGAATGAACATTTTTTATCCTGTGCAGCATTCACATGCTTATTTTAACACTAATTTTAATGCTACTTTTGCTGAAAACGATTTTGTATTTTTTTATTATAGTTGTATTAATTAGCTCGTTAATACAGAAACTCTCGTAACATAAAGTCTGGTTTCATAAGCATTTAATACACTCGTAGTAAAAAAGGTAAAAGGTTTTTTAATATAAAATAATTTTGTTGACTCATCCAAATACCGTGGTATGATAATTTCAACTTTTATGATTAAGTTAAATATATTTATGGATTATATTGTCATGCTTCTCATGAATTATACTCTTTGTAGTTTCAGTATTATTTCTAAATAGCTTACAGTAACATGGTTTTACTGACCATTTTCTACCATCCGATTCAGTTTCCACTTTTTTCTAAATATTATCTATTTTAAATCGCGCAAAAAGAACATAGGCTCGCAGTTTAATTTTACCTATAAAATTACTGCGGCTTCATTACGAGCGTAAAAAGTTCCGAATGCAGCATTTCGCTGGGTTATTTTCAAGTTTCTTCAACAGTTAGTAAAAGGTAATCTTTAGTAAACAATTTTTTAATGTGGTCTCGATCCAACAATATG
Source organism: Flexamia atlantica (assembly GCA_035578135.1). Taxonomy (NCBI): domain Eukaryota; kingdom Metazoa; phylum Arthropoda; class Insecta; order Hemiptera; family Cicadellidae; genus Flexamia; species Flexamia atlantica. The sequence continues at coordinate 59,055 of JAQJVK010000291.1, read as the reverse complement.
CAGTTGTAAGCTCAACTTGGAAATACCACGAAACCTCAAACTTGGATCTAAGCGCTTGTTTTTCATCATATTTTCCTGACCACACCTCTTTCTTTGTAAAATATAGTTCCGTAGATTTATTCTTTACATGAAATTGATTAAATGAAATTGATTACATGAAAGTGTTGCAGTGTTAGAGCTGCATTTCCCAGATAAGGCGCCAAACTCGAAATTTTCACTTTCCAATCATTCTTGGATAGTTTAAATAAAACACCCCCGTTGTAGCAGACCTGCATACTCAGCGAATTTCAAATGCAAAACAACATATTTCAATCCTACATAGCGAGATTTGACATGTTTTGGTAAGCTTCATAAGAATAATTTGGGTAATGAGTATGCAGGTTTGCTGCTACAGGTATATTAAAACTGAGTGGTTTTAACTCAATATTTAATAGATCTGAACTAGAAGAAGCTATTTACCAAGTTTTATCAAGATATGTTGAGAAATAACCGAGATGTATAATTTTACTTATTTCCCATAAGGTTAACATTGAGACAACGTACTGTGTTTACCACTTTCAATATCTCTGTAACCAATGGACATAGAGCGGTGATTCAAAATACTAAATTGTTTGTTTTGTTTTAGCTGGATTCAATGGTGCCAACAAAAATTCGAAAAATTTTATTTTCCTATGTAAAAAACTCAAAAACTCCATTTTTGGGGGGGTTAACCCCTTTTACCCCCCCCTCCGGTGATCCGATCGGGCTGGTTCACGAACTCGTCAGAGTGATTACCACTTTACACGTCTGTACCAATTTTCATTAAGATTGGACCATTTTTACGGCCGCTATCGTGCTAACAGACACATATATAGATATATAGATATATATATATAAATTCGAACGAATGGTGTTTTTTGCTTCTGGCGGCCCCAAAACTAAAGGTTATCATGGTCTTGGGCTTAGGTCTTATCATGAGACCTACGGTAATAACTTCTTCCCTATAGGGGAAATTCGCTAAAAAAAATAAATGTTAAATCAATATGAGCGGACAATGCTCATAACATTATTAATATAAAAATAACATTATAAATTTGGTAAATTGAAATAAAAACTACTTCGCAAAACGTATGGAAATTAAATAATTTGTTAATTTTACTGAGTTTATGATATATATTGTTAATTTTTTTGGAAAGGAGAACTGACCAGGCATGAGAACGCATTACGAGGATAACATCAAAGCACGAACATGAATATAAAACTAATGTAATGTCCTTGGAATTTATTTATTTATTTATTTATTTATTTCATTTAAATACAATATTCGGTTACACAGCAGTTATAAATATTAATCTCTCTAGCTTAAAAGCTAATTGAGAGATCAGCTAATCACATAAGTTATAACAAGCGCTTCGATAAATTATATATATATATATAACAAATTAACTTATGAAAACTAATATAACAATCAAAACATATGCAAAGAGGGAAATTTGTTTCGCAAAGTGACTATTTACATCACTGCGAGGAAGAATACTCAAATGTCAACTGGAAACGACAATTCTTAACCTGATAGAAAAAGTGAAAGCTGCTTGCTTTCACAAACTTGCTAACACAAACTAATTTTCAAATATGAAATGCCTTTTGCCTTTTACACGTGGTTGCAGACGAATACAATAAAATTTTGCTAAACAATTAATTGACTTCTGTAAAAGTAAAAGGAATTAAAGTAAAGTCTGTTAATGAGTTTGAGAGGAATTAGAACGATGACCGTCGCGTCGTAAAAAGTTGGAAACGAATGGACCTAATTCCGAACCAAACCAATTAAGATGTTTCAGAGAATATTATGTATAAGACTCTTGATTTTTTCAAGACGAATGCTGTCATGTTTTCGTTCTAATAGAATTTAAATACTATGGTAAATCGTAACAAATCAAAATATAAACTACCTCCATTGTTTGGGGATTTATAATAATCTCTGGATTCTTTAACAATAATATACTAGTATAACATAATAAATGGTTGTAATAATGGTGTGTTAAATTACTTTTCAGCACTCTTTTGAAGAAGTTTTAATCCTTGGCTTTTTTTAAAGCAGGGCTTACGTAACGTTTTTTTTTTTGTTTTTTTTGTAAAGAAGCAAGTCAAAAGAACAATATAATTTTAGGCTGTTTAGTATTCTATCAATTCCATCACAATTTCACATACTAACATCAATATATTTGCCTCAAGTTCACTTAAGTGCGTAATCGTTTAGTAAGTCTGCGTTTTTACTCAAACTACAGATAATGAGATGAAAAGAATCTATGAAAGTACGATGTAGCTAAAAGCTCTTATTTATATTATTATGACTTTGCTAAATAAAGCTGTATTGGAAATATTAAAAAAAAAAACAATTCTGAAGTTTCCAGCTATGTTCAAATTCAAACAATTTTAATCAAGAACTTTACCTAGTACGTGAAAAAGTTTAAAAACGCTCACTGTCAAATTATATTTATTTGCTGATTGTTGGCAGTGCTGGCGGACGAGCAAGAGTACCGCCTCACCAAGGACCTCTGTTGAACGATATTTATTTGCTGGTTGGTTGGCAATGCTGGTGGACGAGCAGGAGTACCGCCTCACCAAGTACCTTTGTCGCACGATATTTATTTGCTGATTGTTTGCAGTGCTGGCGGGGGAGCAGGAGTACCGCTTCACCAAGTACCTTTGTCGCACGATATTTATTTGCTGATTGTTTGCAGTGCTGGCGGGGGAGCAGGAGTACCGCCTCACCAAGTACCTTTGTCGCACGATATTTATTTGCTGATTGTTTGCAGTGCTGGCGGACGAGCAGGAGTACCGCCTCACCAAGTACCTGATGGCCAACTACGACTCCTCAGTCCGCCCCGTCGAGAACTCTTCCATCCCTCTCAAGGTCACCTTTGGCATCTCCCTCCACCACATTATCGACGTCGTGAGTCACATACCTATACATTGAGAAAATTGTAAGCTAAATAAATTTATAGACCAATGACAGTTTTGAACGGAACGCAGTTAGAGGTTTTGGTCAGAGAACATGATGATTTAAACTTGTGTCTTTTAGAAAATATATGGGGACATTTTTCAAGCAAGAAAGCAAGAAAAGCAAATAAAAAACGAAATACACTATTTTTAGTACCTAGTTATTGGAATGTGGTTGTACTTAGCAATTCGAATGTCTAGCTAAGCAGTTTCTAGTAATAGTACTATTTGGCCTACTACTACTGTAACCATAGGTATTTTTTTCTGTGATTAATGGACCGTGGAACTGCATGAGAAATGAAGTACAAAATATGAAAACCACTTCATTAACACCTTTCGTACGCTTTAATACTTACGTTTTAATATTCACATACAATAAAATCTACTTTTCTAGTTCCCTGGATTTACTAATTGTCGACGAAAGCTATACAGTTGTAATAGACAACCGTTTTAATAAAGAAGTATATTAATGAAATAGCTATTCCGACCAATAAAATTATTTCATATAAGCTTTATTTAATTAGTGTACGATAAATTTGTATTTTTAAAATTATAAAACAGATATAAACACCAATTGTCAATAAATGGAATTTACTGGCTTAACGTTTCTCCGACTGAAAGAGACACTCGCCTGTTATAAGAGACCTAATCTGCGGCGGAACTGCCCCACTAGCTATTCTTCTCGGATATTACTGGGATTATTTTCAAAAGAAAACGTCTAACTGTAAACCAAAGGGCATTCACGAACAAAAGAATATTTTTAAAAGGAATTGGGTTGTATTGGATTATTAAGTCGCCTTTGTTGATTTTTCGCAGTGGTGTTGTTTCTTCGCTTAGTCCCATTAATAATTTGGCATGAAAATTGACTCTAAACTCACACAACTCTAAAATTATAAAATATCACAAAATATAGGTTTTTGTTAAAACCTACCTTAGTAATACATTGCGTGACTGAATGCAAAATTTAAAATTATTTCTCTAATAAGGTTTATATCCAGAGTATAAGATGTAAAATATTCTAAAATTGTTAACTGAACATTGTACTGGGTTTTTACCTCAACTTGTATAAAAAATTGGGATAAGTAAACGAAAAGTTTAATTAATCCTTAAAGTTGAGAATTCAAAGTACGTCCAAGTTAAGAGCTAATTTTTTACAAAGACCGGGTGTCACATTGAACGTAATCATTCCGTTGGTTTTGTTTAGTGTCTACTACTACGTTCCTTGAAAGTTTTCTTTTTAAAAATTTAGTTTAGCGAAATTATCTAAAGCACATATTATGAGTTTGAATACGTGTAAAATAAAGTAATAACTGGATAATCTTTGTTCTAGGATGAAAAAAATCAGATCCTGACGACCAATTGTTGGCTGACGCAGATTTGGGAGGACCACCACCTGAAATGGAACGCATCGGACTTCGCTGGGATCAAAGTGATACGAGTGCCTTACAACCGCGTCTGGAAGCCCGACACAATCCTATATAACAAGTGAGTGTACCGGCTGTCAGATAGTCGCCGACGTAACGTTACTTCGTGTACCGGCTGTCAGATCGTCGTGGACGTAACGTTACTTCGTGTACCGGCTGTCAGATCGTCGCCGACGCGACGTAAAGTTACTTCGTGTACTGGCTGTCAGATCGTCGCGGACGTAACGTTACTTCGTGTACCGGCTGTCAGATCGTCGCCGACGTAACGTTACTTCGTGTACCGGCTGTCAGATCGTCGCCGACGTAAAGTTACTTCGTGTACCGGCTGTCAGATCGTCGCCGACGTAAAGTTACTTCGTGTACCGGCTGTCAGATCGTCGCGGACGTAACGTTACTTCGTGTACCGGCTGTCAGATCGCCGCGGACGTAACGTTACTTTGTGTAACGGCTGTCAGATCGTCGCCGACGTAAAGTTACTTCGTGTGACGGCTGTCAGATCGTCGCCGACGTAACGTTACTTATGTAACGGACGTCTTGCACCCGTACACTACTTGGGTAGTATAAGTAGTACCACCTTACTGCATGCTTAGAATCACGTAAATTGAAGGATTAAACAAAGTCAAATTCAGTAACATACGTGTTTACTATAGACAGTCAATTATTGGATTGTTGTATACTTTTAAGATTTTATGTTACTGTTAAAATATAGCTCATGGGCAATTGTAATCCTTTCTTGAGTACTTAAATATAAAGTTCTGTCACTATTACAAAGTTCATGTAAATTATTAAACTGAAGGAAATTATCATAAAACCCAGTTTATATGTGATTTGGTTTCTTGAGCACATGTGGCCGGCAGCTATAACAGTTGAATGTCGCCGTATTTCAATGGAGCCGTGGCCAATAACCGCTGTTGGTGGCGGTGGTGACAACACAAAATTGACCCGACCTGGGAAATTACTGCATTCAACAGCGTTCAGGCATTGAAATCTCTTGGACAATGTTCAGGAATATAAACGTTTATGGTATTGATGAGTCTGAACATTGACAAAGGGTTTTTGTGAATGTAGGATGATATAGTGCAAGTTGTTTTATAAAATAACTTAAAATGTTGCTTACTTGTTTTTATAATGATTGACTATTGTAATATCGATCTAAAATACCTAGCTTTGGTAGGATCGGAGTCTGTTGAGTACAAGTGATTGTAATATAGTACAATCGTCTTATGATATTGTGTATTATATGTTGTTCTCTATGTTTTATAGAATTTAAATTCGTAACAACATGTTTTTACTTTGTTACAAGTTTTTCAGAATTCCAAGAATTTCAATTCTTTTGTCATGAAGTTCTCTTTAGGCATTCAATTAGAATTATGATTATGATGCCACAAAATGAACGGTTTACCAAGTTTAAATTTTAAAACTGGTTTTAATGTTAAATTTTTGCAACCTAAAATATAATTTTTTTGCCCAATCTTGCTAAATCATATTGTAGTTTAATTTGAATTTTTTTTATTAAAACGCTTGACCACCTATTTAAATGTTATTTTCCTAATGACCACCTTTTTTAGTGATTAGCAATTTTAAAAATTAAAATGTCCTACATACGACTATAATTTTCAAAAATTAAATTTTGCGTTATTGAATTACAATATTAGGGCTTTATTTTTTCTTTGAGTTAGTTTTACAAACCTATTACCTCTATCATTTGACTTTTCAGGTTATGAAGAAGTATTAACTGTATGGTATTTACGTATTGGCATAATATAAAAGTATAGAATTAAAATATTAAATCATTAACGTAAAACTAAATTCGCTAAATCCTACTCAGGATCCTAAGAACGTTTCGCGAAGATTTAAAGCTGGACCCAGGAGCCATTGATTATTGCGGTATGATTTAATAATCTTGGAAATTTGATCAATTGGTCTTAACTAGTAATAAAGCTTTCTTATTATCGACCATCCTACTCTCATTTTCCATTTATTGAGCTGACAACAGTGGATTAAAGGCATTATTTATTATTTTTCAACTTACTGAATAGTATTTCAAAGAAAATTACAGAACCAATTTAATGGTTCCCCTCTAGCGTCTATACATTCTAGTTTGTAAAATAGTTCAGAAAAAGTGTTTCTGCTTTTCCAATCTGTTTACATATGATTTGTTCTATCGTTTTCGTTAGGTTCAACAGTTTTTTTTAATATTCTCATAAAAATTAACTGTAATGCTGAACAAAAGTAATTTATTGATTTATTCATTCATACTTACTTACTTACTTACTTACTGCCATGGCCACTTGTATTAAGTCTTCCAACTTGGCCTCGCCAACACGTTGTCGCCAATTCTCTCGGTCCCTTGAATCTTCCTCTATAAGTCTCATTTTTTCCATATCGTTCCGGACTTGATCCCACCACCTGGCCTTTGGTCTTCCTACTGAATAAATGAATGATTTATTCATTCATATAGCCATAAAATATCCCTGTCTGGTGGTCGAGATCTTACCTGGGAATTTTATGTAACGTGATGTAATGTAAAACATTAAAGTTCGTAAATGATTTGAAAATAATAAATTTTATGAGTGATTAATTATGATAACATTATTTGTTTAAAGAAAGGCTCACACTCACATTTTATCTTTCATATTTTATTCTTTAAAATATGTCATGAATTTATAAACCTTACAATTAAAAATAAAATAATATCTTTTTTTTAAGAATTTAGATTTTTTCATATAAATATGGTAATAAAATAAATATAACATCGTTGAAATAATTGTATGTAAATATTGTACTACAACTAAAATAGATAAGCATCATTTCCGTTGTCAATGAAGTCAATGTACTTAGATGTATTGCTATTTTGCTGTATCCACTTGCATAATCAACTTATAAGCTAATGCGATTAAGTGACAAATCAGATTAATATGACGTGCTTTTGATCATACAATTATTTGTTCTAACACCATATAACGTGGAATTTAATTTTGAAATAAAAGACTCCATCAACCTTTGTAAAAAGATGAAACTGCAGAATGAAAAAAGCCCCAATGAGCAATCAACAAGAAATTGAAATCAAGGTACATTTTTATCAAATGTAGTCAAGTTTGTTTTTTACATACGTTTATTTTCGTAAGATGAATTCAATCTTTTATGTCCGGTGCACTTTTTATATTTTTGGCCTCAGGCGTAACTCTGATTTGTTTATAGTTTGTACAGTACAAGGATCGTTCTCAGTAAAGCTACAAAGCTTTCACAATTTGTTAAGTCTTCCACCCATCTTGACGGGCACCCGTGGGAGGGGGATTGGTGAATCCTGCCCGCATGCCCAGTAGCCTTCCCCCACTAAGCCATCGGTTGGGTTAAAGTTTGGGTGCTATAAATATCACCTTCAGTGGTATAGAGCAGTCTATGTTTTCTTAAATTCTAGGGTCAACTACAACTGTATTTTTCGGGAAAAAATAAGCTTTTGTAAGGGAATGCGGTCAAAATACCAAAAAACTTTTCTGGCATACCGGAAATTTAATCAAATACCTCTTAAACCTCAGATCCAAGCCACTATCTGATGTGTTAATAACACATCAAGCAACACCTGCCCTGTTATTCTATATCCCTTTTTTCCAGTGGCCTCTAAAATTTTCCAGAATACTGAAAAAAGCGTGAGAGATTTTCTATGGCCTCCGAGTGTTAATCTGATAATACTCGGGTGGCAGTTTGTTTCTGTTTGAAATTCTCGGGCTACACTGCTGATAAGATAAAGAGTCACTTGTGTCTCCAGTGCAGACTCGCAGTACAGCTCGGCGGTGATCAACACGAACGTGATAGTGAGCAGCAACGGCGAGGTGGTGTGTCTCAGTCACGGCGTCTACAAGTGTCACTTGCGTTTCCACTGCAGACTCGCAGTACAGCTCGGCGGTGATCAACACGAACGTGATAGTGAGCAGCAACGGCGAGGTGGTGTGGCTCAGTCTCGGCATCTACAAGTCTAAAAGTGTCACTTGCGTTTCCAGTGCAGACTCGCAGTACAGCTCGGCGGTCATCAACACGAACGTGATAGTGAGCAGCAACGGCGAGGTGGTGTGGCTCAGTCACGGCATCTAAAAGTGTCACTTGCGTTTCCAGTGTAGGCTCTCAGTACAGCTCGGCGGTGATCAACACAAACGTGATAGTGAGCAGCAACGGCGAGGTGGTGTGGCTCAGTCACGGCATCTAAAAGTGTCACTTGCGTTTCCAGTGCAGACTCGCAGTACAACTCGGCGGTGATCAACACGAACGTGATAGTGAGCAGCAACGGTGAGGTGGTGTGGCTCAGTCACGGCATCTACCGGAGCTCGTGCGACATCGACGTCGAGTACTTCCCCTTCGACATCCAGAGCTGCAACATGAAGTGGGCCTCCTGGACCTACGACGGCTACCAGGTACATAGGCGCTAGCGATGTGTGAAGGTAATGAGGCAAACAGCTCATGTACGTGCCTGGAGTAGCTGAATATTATAGGAAAAATATAAAGAGGCATAGCAATTTTATGAATTTTTAACTAATTAATTACTGATGCTAGAACTACTTGCTACGAAACAAACACATGTACCTGAGTGTTTAAGGAGAGTGTTTCACTATTTTTATGTGTAGTCAAGTAAGCTTTCTATATTATAGAGCTGGAAATACGCCAAGCAGTTATTTAACGGATGTATAATTAATTACAATCACTCCAAACCACGATGTGTAATAATAGTGCTAAAACTACTATGATTATTCATAATTTATTGCGAAAACATATTTTACAACTCAACATCGCCAAAAATGAATATGAAATAAAGCACGTTTGTTGAGTTGACTCATTCTTCTAGCATGTACAACTACACAGCAGCCTAAGGAAATAGTATATTTTATAACAAGAGTGTAAAGTGGGTTATTGCATATTCCAGACTAAGTTTGAATTGCGAGTTTTTTACCTCAAATCGCCGAGAATATGCAAACCACTTTCACTCGTGTTTTGAACATTTATTTTTTACGATGGTTTTGAACGATAATTTTTGCTACACAGTTCGTAAAACAATAACAATTTTTTTTCATGCCATAAAAACCCAAAAGCGATACTAGACTTTTCCATAATATTGTTTTTGCATAGTAGACAGTTTAATGATAGATTTTTTGAGGTGATAAACACATACCGCAAAAAAAGGTAATTCCACAAACGTGTAGCGAAAAGGTGTTCCTAATTTTTACATCTCCCAGCTGGACCTGGTGAAGCAGAGCGAGGAGGGCGACATGAGCAACTACCAGGCCAACGGCGAGTTCGACCTGGTGAGCTTCGAGCCCGTCAAGCACGTCGAGTTCTACTCGTGCTGCCCCGAGCCCTACCCCGACATCACCTACGTCATCAGGCTGCGCCGCCGGCCCATGTTCTACGTCTTCAACCTCATCCTTCCGTGCATACTGATCAACTGCATAGGTGGGAGACGTGGTTTTGTGGAAATTATGGCGGATAAAAGTGAAAAAAGCCTAGGGGGTTTGGTAAAAAGGGCATAGCCGGATAAGATAGTCAAAATGGCCCCAGTGGAATTTCATAGTGAAAAAATTTCAGGATGTTTCTCATCCCAAAAAATAAAGATCCCCCAGTTTTTAGGTCAAAATGTGCAAAAGTACCCTCAAAATTAAATAAAACGTAAATATACGTGTTTTCTTCACAACTTCCTTATTAGTTGACGAAAAATTGTTTTATTTTTTTTTAAAGAAAGGTAATTTTAAGCCCTACAACATTATGTGAGCAAAAGAATTTTTAGGAAAAAACTGTAATTTTGAGAAACGTTTCTTATTTTAAAAAATTCATAAAAACATAACAAAAAATATGGATTCCATCAAAAAAATAAATATGGTGCTGAAACTGTTTTTCTATGACTATGACAATTTTCAGATTTTTAAAATTGGTAGAACACATTACAAAAAAAAATAAAATCTGATATTTTGCTTGTTTTTGGCCGCTTTTTCTCATTTTTTCTTACATCTATATTTCTTACGCAGTAGTTTACTTCTTTAGTGACCTACATATACAAAAAAATGTTTAAAATAATAAGTTCAGAGAGTCGCGTCTGTAATACAACATAGGATGTAAATTAATTAAATGTGTATTGCCAATAGTCTTACAGGTCGCCTTGTAACTTACCACTTTCTAATCACAATCTGTGCAGCAGACCTGCTCACTTAGCAAACAAATTCTTAAATTATTAATTAAGACAAAGCCTCGCCTTAAATTAATGTATTTAAAATAAATAGATAGAGCAACTAAAAAATTTAACAAATATGTAACAAAATACATTTATGTATTTTTTTATTTTAAATTGTAAGAGGCTTGAATTTTCAAGCCTCTTACAATTTGGAGTGGTCTTGTAACTATTAAAAAGTCAGTGCTCATTGAGAGAATAGGCAATCTTACCGAACAACGTCTTAGTGTCATAATCTAAAGGCAAGCCCTTTATTCATATTGAACAAAAGTGAAATTGATCTTTAGAAAAGTATGTGTATTTTATTTGTAATTTATTGATTATTTGTTGAAGTCTATTCAATTGTCCCCAAGACAGTTTTGTAATTTTGAGGTAAGTACCTTGAAAGTTTATTTTCTATTTGTTAATACATCCATAGACAAATTAAATTTTTTATATTACTTTTTTATAATTGTCAAATCTAAATGATAAGCCATAAAACTAATTTATTGCTGGTATTTAATTCTATAGAATCCAAAACATTTAAAATGTAGTTAGCACAATAAGTATTAATTTTTAAAACTTTAATACCCAATACCAATATCTGACACATACTTAAAGAAAATTCTCATATATTTCCTCCACTTGACGATTGTTAAAATTGATGACACTTGTCATAATGAAAATGTGTCAAGGCTGTTCTGAGTAAATAAACGTAAAAAATGAAACCTTTATTCCCATAACAAATCCATTCTTATAAGCAAGTAACTACAGCCAGCAAGCGAACTGTTTTGTCACTTGGCGATGAATAATATTTTATTTGAAATCCCATAACTACTAGAATAATGTTTTAACATATTTCAGTTGGGTACGGAACTAAAAATGAAACCCTTTATATATATATACTGTTAGGGTCAATTTTATTAACTTTATAAGCTGATTTTACTTTCAGCTTTTTCACCGATGTTTTGTTGGTCATTATTTTGAATTGTAAATTATACCTTGTCTGACAAAGGAATTTAGGACAAAGCGTTTTGTATTGACCTGCTGATTGTAGTAGATTTAATAAAAATAATTTTGATTAGATAAACTTCATAATTAATTATTACACTGAGTAATGAAAAATCATCACCTTTGTCAAAGTAATAAAGGTAACAGCTGATTTAAGTTCTCTAAATCGACGGTAAAATCGGCCTTTTCGAGTACCTTGAAATGTAGAACTGAAAAAAGCAGGTGGTGGTTTTTTTTTGGTTCTCTAACCTCAAGGATTAAATAATTAATACTTCATCGTCGTGGAGGTACAATTGTTTTTCCAAGCTCGGCTGCACCTTACTTGTTAAACACAATTGCGTACGGTACCCAAAACCCATACTTTTGTTTCTAGTAATGAAAACTACTGTTTTATTCCCGTGTAAATACGTATTACTTTTAAAATATTATAAAACCACGTCCACATGTTGGTTTAGTGCCCTTGCCGCTGTACTCGATCAAGCGACTCGAGTCTTAGTTAACTATTAATGGTTATATAAGCGACTCGTACGACCAATTCTTATAACAATATGTGAATATTCCTTAACTAATGAATAATAACCATCGCTTACATGTAAGCCCGCCCTGACAAAACAAGAGACAAATGACTTGTATCGCAATAGCGGAGATACCCTTATTCATCGACAATCTGTGGAGGCTCCTCATATTAGTATCTAGAGGCTGCATTTTAATCAGTTTGAATGCAGCAATTCAAACAGGCATGAACTAAATCCTTGCTAAGAAAACAGTTAAGCCTACAATTAATGGCATGCAATTGTATTTCTTTTTTAACTTGTACCATCATTTTAGGTGTTTTTACCACCGTCATTAATTAAAACTCATTTAATCAAAGCTGTAGGAAAATTGAGAAAACTTCAATGACTAAAACATGAATTTCTTCGTTGTCTGAGAATTTAACGATTTTCATTATTTTAAAAGAAATGAATTTTTGTTCATATTTCCCGTGCATTTTATGTTGCTGATTTTTACTTGCGTGACATTTAAAAAAAGAGAAAAAGTACAAAGTCCCTGTAACATTAATTATGAATAAGGTAAAGATGATGTTTGTAATTATTTACTACAAATTACTTACTAAATAATTTTACACCGGTGATTGCTGAAGACAGCGATGAAGATTAAGAAGTAATTAAATAAAGAAAGAAATGTTTTTAGAGAACTGAATGTAATAACCTGTAAGTAAAAGTGTTGTCGTTTGATTTTTATCTATTTTATTTTTACCCTAAAATAATATTTTGTATCGTTATCAAGCACCAGATAATACGCCAATCAGCAGTATGAGGTATTTTTAGGAAGCAGCATAGTTGCATTTATTAACCAACTGACAAAAAGGAGACATACAATTTAACAATTAAGATCTGTTAAAATACAAAGGGACAGATATTTAGGTATTTTGTAACATATTAATTCAACAGCTTTAAGTAGCATTGCCTGCATTTCAAACAGATTCATGTAAAAGGGTAGGCCTACAATACCTGCAACATTTTTATACACAAAATCAAATGAATATAATTATTAAAGGAAGTCAAACTAAGACTTAAGTTTAAAAAAATTAAACTTATTATTTTTATACGTTTCTACATAGATAACTCTATAGGTCGTAATATATAAAAAAAAGCTAATAGAAAATTGGCAAAATGTGCCTAAAATTTTTTTTATTTTTTTTTTACTTGTTTCACTTAAAAAAATTAAAAATCATGGTAGTAAATAAATTATTTTTATTTTTATTTTAGCAGCTTACCAAAAATTTTAGCAACAGTAGGTATTTTCCCAGGAATGTCTATTTTTTCCCGTGCTGTGAGAGTTATAAGGTAGGGCGTCATGTAAGACTATTGGCAATTCATATTTAATTAATTTAATTTACATCCTATGTTGTATTACAGACGCGACTCTCTGAACTTATTATTTTAAACATTTTTTTGTATATTTAGGTCACTAAGGAAGTAAACTACTGCGTAAGAAATATAGATGTAAGAAAAAATGAGAAAAAGCGGCCAAAAACAAGCAAAATATCAGATTTTATTTTTTTGTAATGTGTTCTACCAATTTTAAAAATCTGAAAATTGTCATAATCATAGAAAAACAGTTTCAGCACCATATTTATTTTTTTGAAGGAATCCATATTTTTTGTTATGTTTTTATGAATTTTTTAAAATAAGAAACGTTTCTCAAAATTACAGTTTTTTCCTAAAAATTCTTTTGCTCACATAATGTTGTAGGGCTTAAAATTACCTTTCTTTAAAAAAAAAGAAAACAATTTTTCGTCAACTAATAAGGAAGTTATGAAGAAAACACGTATATTTACGTTTTATTTAATTTTGAGGGTACTTTTGCACATTTTGACCTAAAAACTGGGGGATCTTTATTTTTTGGGATGAGAAACATCCTGAATTTTTTTCACTATGAAATTCCACTGGGGCCATTTTGACTATCTTATCCGGCTATGCCCTTATTTCTACAGTTTTCCCTGCATTTGTTTGTTATGTGGATACAACTATAGAGAATTTCTCCTATGTAAACTATGAAAGCTACAGAGTTCAATAAAGCCAAAAACAGGCAAAAAATGCATACAGCTTTACAGGGAAAACCGCTTGATCTATATAGGATCTATATTAGGGAATTTTTATGACTCATTATTGTCTAGAACCTAACTTCGATAAAAAAAATTTGCATTTATTTTTATCTTTCTGGAAATTATTTTTTCTGCTCCATTTTAAATGTTATAGCTTCAAAAACTATGTTAATTTTGAGACCTGTTAACATAATACAATGACCTGATAAATTACATCTTAATTTTTATCAGGAGTTGTACTGAGAAAATAAACTTTGCGCCTGCACAATTCGGTTAAGCAGCCCGTATTACACAAATTAGTGCTAGCAACACATTCTTACCGCACCTCTTAATTAAATGCACTAATATAATAAGGAATTTTCTTTCAATTCTCGGAGAAATACCCTAAAAAACGGGTATATATTTTTATTTTAACTGTCACTTAATAAAGTAGTAACAATAACAGTTCACTCTCCGACTAGTAATGCATGTGTTATGCATATAATGCATAAGAAGGAAAACGCTTTTGACTTAAAACAATAAAAACCCTTCACACAGCAATTTGCATCGAAAATATCCATACGGATACATTCTCTGGCTTTGAATAATAACAGCCCAAGTAAACAGTTTTCCACCAAGATTGCTTTATAGTCTTGGGATCCTATCTAACTGGATTCTACTCCGCCAAAACATATAAAAATTCCATTGCCTAAAATAGGATATATGACCAAAATCACGTTTCTAGATTTGTTTGTTTGGCAGTACCGAGAACTTTGTTTGGACTCGTCCTCCTTTAAAAGCCAAGTGACGTGTTTTTCAATCGAAATAATTTAATCAACTCATCAGTGGTAATTGGCTACAATGCGTTGAATTCAACCAAGTTGATCTTTGGCTTCTCACTACCTTGGTCAATCAATCCAGAGTTTACACAAATTAGTTTCGGTACAGGTGATTTTAAAGAGTATGGTAATTTTGAACTAATAAAACATAGCCATTAAAAGTTATTTTCCGCACTTTATTTGCCAGTAAAGCCAAATAAACACCAACCACCATTATGGTACCATGTGGTATTTTGTGTCTGAAGATCTGAACAATCAACTCTCTTCCTAGTAATGAATCTATAATGCATAAATTAAGCAAAAAAATATTAATATCGACACCCCTTTTGACTCAGCCAGTAAAATCCTTCACTCAGAAATATCCATCGAAAATATGTATTCAGATTCATTCTTTATGGCTTTGAATAATAAGAGCCTAATAAATACACGATGAAAACATTTTCCCGCAAGATTGTTTTATGGTCTTGGGTTTTTATCTGACTGGAGTCTAATTCACCAAAACATATAAAAGATTCACTGCCTAAAATAGAACATGACCAAAATTACAATTCTAGATTTGTTTGTTTGGCAGGACCATGAGGTCTTTGTTTTGATTGAAACTCGGCCTGCTTTAAAAATCCAAGCTACCTGCTTTATAATAGAATTAACTTTACCAATATTAGAGAGGATGATTTTGTATATTCTGTCAAAAACAACCAGTGTGATCATTGGGTTTTTACTTTATTGGTCTGGGAATCTGGAGTTTGCTCAAATTAGTTCTAATAGAAAGTTAACTAATTTTAGAGAGTTTTATTACTTCTACAGGGGTATGATAAGTTTGAAGTAATATATCATAGTCATTGAAAGTTATTATTATTGCTAGCTTTGACTATAAATAATTAATAGACCTCTCATTCTTATGGCCCAGCTGTAGCTCGTTTTGGATGATCCAGACTTTAAATTTGACATAGTTCCATTAACCATTAACAGAAGCTACTTCTGTTAACCCCTTAATTTAGCTATTTACTTTAAAAAATTTTACTCTACAATTCATAAATCATTAACTAATTGACAATTGTTTGTTTTTTGAGTCAAAAAGTTATATATTACCTCTCTTAATATCAAAATTAATAGGTGACATTAGTAAACTCTGTTGGTGATTAACTATAACTAAGAGCTCTTTTAATCCTGGGTAACTCAGAACCTGGTCAAATTTTATAATGGAAGGTCTGCTTCAGATTCAAAGTCAATGCTGCTAGTAAAGCCCGTAGTTTTGATCTGACTAGAATCTAATCCGCCAAAACATGTAAACGTTCCACTACCTAAAATAGAAAATGACCAAAACCACAATTGTAGATTTGTTTCTTTGGCAGGACCAATAGGTCTTTGTTTTCATTAAAACTCGTTCTCCTTTAAAAAGCCAGCAGCTGCACACACACACTCACAGACATCACTACATGCTGATGGTGAGGTAGCTCGCTGGGGTTACCTGCTTTTTAAGGGAATCAACTCAACCAACATATCAGAGGATAATTTTGTATATTCTGTTGAATACGACCTTGTGATCTTTGGCTTTTTAATTCAGACATTGGCCAATGTACAGACGTTGGCCTAGCAATCTAGACTAGAGTTTGTTCAGATTAGTTTTGACGGAACATTAGCTAATTTAAGAGACTTTTACTAATTTTAAAGGGTATGATAAGTTTGAAGTAATGAAACATAGTCATTACTCCGCATGTAGTGATGTCTGTGAGTGTATGTGCAGCGCTGCTGGTGTTCTACGTGCCGTCGGAGTCGGGGGAGAAGGTGACGCTGGGGATCAGCGCGCTGCTCAGCATGTAGTGATGTCTGTGAGTGTGTGTGCAGCGCTACTGGTGTTCTACGTGCCGTCGGAGACGGGGGAGAAGGTGACGCTAGGGATCAATGCGCTGCTCAGCATGTAGTGATGTCTGTGAGTGTGTGTGCAGCGCTACTGGTGTTCTACGTGCCGTCGGAGACGGAGGAGAAGGTGACGCTGGGGATCAACGCGCTGCTCAGCATGTAGTGATGTCTGTGAGTGTGTGTGCAGCGCTGCTGGTGTTCTACGTGCCGTCGGAGACGGGGGAGAAGGTGACGCTGGGGATCAGCACGCTGCTCAGCATGTAGTGATGTCTGTGAGTGTGTGTGCAGCGCTACTGGTGTTCTACGTGCCGTCGGAGACGGGGGAGAAGGTGACGCTGGGGATCAGCGCGCTGCTCAGCATGTAGTGATGTCTGTGAGTGTGTGTGCAGCGCTGCTGGTGTTCTACGTGCCGTCGGAGACGGGGGAGAAGGTGACGCTGGGGATCAGCGCGCTGCTCAGCATGTAGTGATGTCTGTGAGTGTGTGTGCAGCGCTGCTGGTGTTCTACGTGCCGTCGGAGACGGGGGAGAAGGTGACGCTGGGGACAGCGCGCTGCTCAGCATGTAGTGATGTCTGTGAGTGTGTGTGCAGCGCTGCTGGTGTTCTACGTGCCGTCGGAGACGGGGGAGAAGGTGACGCTGGGGACAGCGCGCTGCTCAGCATGTAGTGATGTCTGTGAGTGTGTGTGCAGCGCTGCTGGTGTTCTACGTGCCGTCGGAGTCGGGGGAGAAGGTGACGCTGGGGACAGCGCGCTGCTCAGCATGTAGTGATGTCTGTGAGTGTGTGTGCAGCGCTACTGGTGTTCTACGTGCCGTCGGAGTCGGGGGAGAAGGTGACGCTGGGGACAGCGCGCTGCTCAGCATGTAGTGATGTCTGTGAGTGTGTGTGCAGCGCTGCTGGTGTTCTACGTGCCGTCGGAGACGGGGGAGAAGGTGACGCTGGGGACAGCGCGCTGCTCAGCATGTAGTGATGTCTGTGAGTGTGTGTGCAGCGCTACTGGTGTTCTACGTGCCGTCGGAGTCGGGGGAGAAGGTGACGCTGGGGACAGCGCGCTGCTCAGCATGTAGTGATGTCTGTGAGTGTGTGTGCAGCGCTGCTGGTGTTCTACGTGCCGTCGGAGACGGGGGAGAAGGTGACGCTGGGGATCAGCGCGCTGCTCAGCATGTAGTGATGTCTGTGAGTGTGTGTGCAGCGCTGCTGGTGTTCTACGTGCCGTCGGAGTCGGGGGAGAAGGTGACGCTGGGGACAGCGCGCTGCTCAGCATGTAGTGATGTCTGTGAGTGTGTGTGCAGCGCTGCTGGTGTTCTACGTGCCGTCGGAGACGGGGGAGAAGGTGACGCTGGGGATCAGCGCGCTGCTCAGCATGTAGTGATGTCTGTGAGTGTGTGTGCAGCGCTACTGGTGTTCTACGTGCCGTCGGAGTCGGGGGAGAAGGTGACGCTGGGGATCAGCGCGCTGCTCAGCATGACCGTCTTCCTTATGACCATCCGGGAGACGCTCCCGCCCACAGAGAAGACTCCGCTCATCAGTGCGTAACGCCATCATGACTCACAATAACATATATATAGGAAGGTCCGCAGTTGAAGGGACTTCATTTGAAATAATGCTATGAAAATCTACTTTAATTTAAAGCATTTTTTAACTATCTATGATATCTACGAATTTTCGGCATTACATATAAAACTTTTAATATAAACGTTGTATGGTCCTGTCTTAAACTATTTATGAAAATGTATTTTGGGTTTAATTTTGTTGGCGAATCAAAAGTTCTTAGTTGTTTAAAATCCTTATAACAAATTCGTAAAACCATTAAAAATATGTACTTTATCCATCATCGGACCTCTTTTGAAGTACAACCTACCTATATAAAAAGTTTTCACAAGAGGTTTTGTGAGGCCTATAGTTAAAAGGAAATAAGGGTAGGTCTTCTTAAATATGTAAATTTTATAAATTTATTAAAACAAAGTATGGGTTTTTTAATTATTTAGAATTATCTATTATCAAAAAATGTATCAAAACTTCATAGTTATTTATAATGGTGAATAATTAAAATTGTGTATAGAAAAAATAAAAGAATTTACATTTTATTTAAAACTGAAATATAACAGTTATGAAATATGAAAACCTCTGTACTGATCAGTATTGATGCAGTAACACTAAGCAAACAGATATAAAAACCAAACAAACAATACGGGACTAATATTTTCACCAGTATTCCGCTAGAAGGATTACGATATAGAAAATTTGAATACACGCAAAACTTCAATAACTCCGTTTATTAAACTTACAGGTAAACTTATCTCAAATACCTAAATCAATTTTTTATGCAATAATGCAATAATGATGATGGTAATCGTAATTTTAATTTAGCTGCCTGATTGTATGAAATTACTAAAATATTAATAGCTTAGCTAATACACTAACAACATATCTCGATTCCCTTTTCGATTCTTCATAATGCTCTTCGATTTTATAATAACACTTATCAATACAAAATGATTCGTTTTCTTCTTTAATTCGGTTGAATTTCTATTTGTTCTTTCATTCCTCCAGGTATATAAGTATACATCTACAAAACAGAAATATATGCTTTGTAGTATATAAATAATACATTTTTTATATACTACAAAAGTCTGGTCTGGGTTCGACAAAAGTCTGGAAAAAATCCTACATTATTTGGCATAACATAATGGAACCTTGCAGTTATGTACCTGTCACAAAATGAGATATTTAGACGTCTTTTACAATTTGTCGTGTGACCAGGGGATAGCCCATGATGAAAGTCCTCAAGTTATACTTCATTTCGAAGGTCTTAATTAGCAGATCATAACGGTGCAAACCGGTTTCAAAAGAATGATCCAGTCAGAAGTTAAAGCCCCTTAAAGTTTTTAATTAATTTACTAGGCCCTATTAAAATGTGGCGAAAAGACTGGAGCAGTGCAGCAACTCCGACATTATAATGTAGGATATGATAAAACTTTGAATCAGTGTATATTTTATGGAAACCAACAATATTTCATTATTTAGATTACTTTCACCTTCCTAGGGGACGGCCCTTGGTGGAAGTCGTGAAATTCTTTAGGGTCAGCATACCTCGAGTTATACATAATTTTAAAGTCTATGAAAGTAGACACAACAGTGCAAACCCGGTCGCAAAAGGTACCTGACTTAAAGATACAGCTGATCAAAAGAATTATAACATTGAATTATATCCTATTAAACTACTCGAAGAGCCGTAACTTTTGATCAAACTCTTCTTTTGCCTTCGAGTTTGCACTTCTGTGCTCTAATATCAAAGACCTTCAAAATGAGGTTTAACTCGGGGTATTATATACTTATCTAAATGATTTTCACAACTTCCGTCAAGGGCCTATCCCTAGGAACGCCAAAATATTATAAATAACGAAATATTTTTGTTTCCATGAAGTATACGTAAATTCAAGGTTTTTAGATTCTGTACGATAATTTTGGAGTTATCACCACTGTTCCAGACTTTTCCACATATTTTAGTAGTAATATTAAAAATTTGAGAAGCTGTAACTTCTTACTGGATTAACCTTTTCATACCCAGTGCTACTAATTGAGAACTTTAAAGAACTATCCATTTTTATAGATCGTGGTATGCTTAAATTTGAGAATTTCAAGACTTCGTGGGCCGTCCCCCAGTCATCCGGAAAAATAGCAAAATACATTAAAATATTAAAAATTATGACGGATAAACAATTTTGAAGTTTCATTACATACTGCTAAATTATATAGAAATTATTTTATATATTCCATACTTTTGACGAACCCTTTTAAATGCAAAAATGATAATGAAGATCAGATTAGTTAAATTTTTTTGTAATATGAAGGTTTACTTTTACAAAATTACTGTTTAATAGTCATTAATGTGTGTAAACGTTCACGTTCGCTGTATCTTAACATCAGTCAAACGTTTGTTCACTTAGTGTTGTCATATTCTGCTACCCAGGCATGTACTACGGGGTCAGCATATGCCTGGTGTCGTTTGCGTCGGGCCTCTCGGTGGTCACCCTGAACGTCTACCACAGGGGCGTCCGGGGCACCAGGGTGCCGCCCATCGTCAAGAACCTCATCCTTGGCAAGCTGGCCAGGATAGTCATGCTGCAGTTCGAGCCCAGGGATAAACATCCGTCTGTGAGTGCACCCTTGTCAAAATGCTAAAACAGCATAACTCCGATTTAGAATAATAATCTTTTATTTTATAGTTTTTATTTATAGCCATAAAGTTTTTGTCTAGGTTTTGTCGAAATAAATAAATAAAATTATGAACTTGTTTTGGTTAATATATACATGACAGACAGGGGTTTCTAAAAAAATACACGTGAATGATTTGTTTTGGTATTTGTTTTACTAATAACAAGTAGAGTCTCCCACAAACCAGAGTTCTTTTTGCTAAGCCAGCGTAGTAAACATTAAATTTGAGGTTGTGTTTGCTCAGCTATATCCATTTTTGAATGTCTACAATATAATTTCTTACTATTTTAATCCCTGTGTAAAAAAATATGTGCAACTGTTAGGAAGTTCAACGCCTGTTCATATTAAGGTGTAACGGATTGACATACAAACTTGAACATACTCTGAATTAAACTTTTACGAATCATTTGACATTTTTTAATTTTATTTGGCAAGGAGGCTCGCGCGAAGACGGGCACGCGGCTGGACTGCCCGCGGCCCAAGCGGTGGACCTCCATGGAGGACGGCGTGTACCAGTGCAACAACCTCAACCTCAACACGGCACAGCTGTCGCCCAGGTTCATCAACCGCCAGCGCCCCTCCCGCGCCGACACCAGTCCAGGTAGATGTCAGACGAGGTTATGTTGTTAGATTGAATTAAAACTACTATGAAGCGCGAGAGGGAGGGAAATTCCACTTATCTATAGCCAGCGACAGTCATGTCCCTCACGTAGACACACGAAAACCCACGAGTATTCTGTGCTCGTCGAATATACTTCGCAAGGTCCTGCCAAGTTCTTTGGCCAAGAACGTCATTGGCTGGAGCATTTTGGCTTTATTGTCACGACATCGTTTCCCATTGGATGAATCAATTGGTTTGTTGTTATTGCTAAATTCTTTTAAAAGTTGATTTTCTGCTAGATACTGGCAATGAGACAAATGAACTTTCATGGATTTTAGAATTCCTCGTGTGCTTCCGTCTGCCTTCGTGGGGTTGGCCTGTCGTTAGCGAATGATAACTATATAAATTACCCTTCCTCCCCCGCTTCATAGGTATATTAATTCCAGTACAGATAGAATTCCCGCAAAGCCAAAAGTGAAGAATTAATTATAATTTCATGGGCTTATTCGGGTAAATTCGTTAACCATTTTATACTTTTTTATACTAATTTTTATTATAATTTTAAGAAATAGAATTACCAGCATTTACGATTATTATTAAAAAGCCCTTTCCACCATTTATATGATCGACTGGGGAAACTATATGCATTTATCATTTTTTTACTCACAGTTTTAACAATGGGAATAAGGGTGATGAACAGAAAACACTATTTTTGAATTATCAACCAAGTTAGGGATTTAAGAGAATTACGCATCTAGCAGCCCATGGGTGGTCCCTAGGACTGTATTTTAGCTCGTTAATCCGATGCAGCTTGTTGGCCGCGAATTTGTTGGTTTAGGAATTGAAATAATAATTTTTTCCCAAAAAACGTTCGTTTTTTTTGGCTTTTCATTTTCTTAACACAATTAAACAGGTTTGAAAATAGAGTTCTCATTTGAGATTAACGATAATTAATTTTGTTGTAACATATCAATTAGTATCCAAGCACTAAAAATTAATTAGGATGATAAACTATGTAAATCATAACACAGCAGTTGGATTAAACCTACATCTGAATTTCCTATTGGTGTCCACTCTGTTCAACGGTTGATGTATATCACCTCCCCATAGACTTGTAAATGCCATTTCCGTTTAAAAGCATCAGGCGGCGTAATTTTCGTGCCAACGCAATTTAATCACTCGGGTATATGCGATTATCAGTTTCTTACTTAAAATAGATCCTTCGAGCACTTTAAGATTCTCGACTTTGCATTTTCAAGACGTTATAGGTTCCGCTGAAAATCAAAATGCTGATATTAAAATTTATCTCGATTCACAAAGCTTACTAAAAATATATTTTACAGATAATCACTTAGGTTACAGTCTCATCATTGAATGTGAAGCAGTGAATGTTCCAGACAGTTTCGAGGCACAGTTTCTGCGCATGCTCAACAGGGTCAACTGCACGATAGAGCGCAACGAGATCCGCCTGGCGGAGCAGGAGCGCCGCGAGTGCATGGAGATCGAGTGGAAACAGGTCTGCTTCATTTTCTAAATTTAGCCTAACATTTTTCTCAAATTTTAAAATTTCCAAGTATTTTGAGGAAAAACATTGAAAAACTAGGAGTTTAAGGCGTTATAATTTTGTTTTAACTCAGTTACAATCTGGATATAAGATTAAACTAATCTTACTGTTTTAAATAAGTAGTGAAAATCATTAGGTCTATTTAAATTCCCCAAATGATTTAATTGTCTAAAGTTACTTTTATTGCGTAAGACTTAAGGTTGTAGACTGACTTTAATAAAGGATTGAAAAACAAACAATTAACTGTTTTCAAATCATACTAAAATAACTCTTAACTGTTGATTGATGGTCAGTTTAGTCAGTTTGTTCATGTAAAGACATTATTCACTTGAACCATAAGGCTGAGTCAAATTAGGCTACGTAGCCAACGCAACATAGACAGTAGCAGCCAGTAGATTTTACTAGCGCCGAGGATTAAATATGTCTAATTTTCCGAGCAACTAAATATAAGTGGCTAGTAAGTCACGTAATCGACTAGCAGCAACCAAGCACAGCGGGCCAAGGTCAACTAACTCTACTACCCTAGTAGTATCGGGCTGAAGGCCAGTGTGATGA
This sequence comes from Flexamia atlantica, assembly GCA_035578135.1. Classification (NCBI taxonomy): domain Eukaryota; kingdom Metazoa; phylum Arthropoda; class Insecta; order Hemiptera; family Cicadellidae; genus Flexamia; species Flexamia atlantica. The sequence continues at coordinate 35,228 of JAQJVK010000291.1, read as the reverse complement.
GTGTATTAGTGTAATTGCCATGCATATTTGAAAGTGATTCATTGCTGAACGTAGGATTTCAACTAAATTTATGAAAAATAAGTGTGTTGAAGTTCTCTTGCGGAGATATACGTAAAAAATCATAATCGACATATAAATAATTTATCTGAAATATCGTGTCTTGGGATATTACGTGCCCCAATGTTTTAAGGGAGACTTGCATTTGCACAACTGATGCAGGAATTAGAACATTATAGGTCGCCCGTTCAGGAAGATGGCTGCAAAAAGATAGTAATGGTGTACCAACTAACGATATTTCACAAAAAAATCTAAATTTGTCTTCTTCTTGGAAGGCAGGAATGACATGACTAGCTGAATATCTGCTAACAGGTAGCCGCTACCGAATAGTTTTGTGACAGCTCTTACTGGCGGCAACTTCACTGGTCACTACTAAATACTAGCTAGGTATTTAGGCTATTGCCTGTTGTGTCATAGCCTAAAGCCAATTGATCGCCAGCAAATGCTTTTTTGCACAGGCAAAAATCTAAATTTAATTAAAATTTGTGATTCTGACTTTTATAATGTTTATAACCATTTATATCCTTAATTCTTTATTGTTTGAGTTTAACATTTTAAATTTTTTAAAGTATGACAACCTAAAGCTTTTTATATGTAAAAATTATGATGTTTTATACAGTTTTGTATTAAAACGATGCAACACTATACAGAAAAGGATGATTATTGCTAATTCATTGATAGGAGTACAGGGTGTGCATTAAAAACGTTTCAAGATTTCAAGAGGTGATTCCTTACATCAAAACTAAAAAAAAGGTTCTTATAAACATGGGTCCTAAAATGCTCGGTTATCCGTCTGTCGGTATGTATGTGTTTTTAACATGATTTTGCCTAACTTTGGAACTACTAAAGATATCAACTTCAAACTTGGTACGTGCTGACTAATAGGACCTATTTCGATGCGGAATATCAAGTTTCTTCTTTGTACCATTTCAAAATAGCAACCATTTTTATATTTAAAACTTAATATCTTAAAAACCGTAAATTTTGCAAAAGTTTTACAAGTGACAAAAACGTTGGGCAATTTCGATTCCTACAAAACCATATAAAGCTTATTAAGATATAACTACAATTAACAGAGTTATTGCAATTTTTCCTACATAATACATGCTTGTTTTATGGCAGCTATAGCAAAATGCTTGAATTATGCTGGAAAAATTACAATAACTCTGTTAATTGTAGTTAGATATTATTAATCGCTACATGGTTTTGTAGGAAACAAAATTGCAAAACTTTTTTGTCACTTGTAAAATTTTATAAAATTTACCGTTTTTAAGATATTAAGTTTTAAAATAAAATAATAGCTGCCATTTTGAAATGGTACAAAGTAGAAACTTGATACTCCGCACCAAAATAGGTCCTATTAGCTCATACGTAACAAGTTTGCATAGCCAAGTTGCATCTTAAGTAGTTCCAAAGTTATGCAAAATCATGTTAAAACACATACAGACCGACATACGGATAACCGAGCATTTTAAGACCCATGTTTATGGAACCTTTTTCTTATTTTTGATGTAAGGAATCACCTCCTGAAATCCTGACACGTTTTTAATGGCCACCCTGTATAATAATTAGCTTAACTAAAAAAAGACACTTTGAAAACTAATTTTTTAAGGCTATCTTATACTTATGACGAATTAAAAATGTCGATTTTTCAAATTAAAATAAGTTAATTGTTGATACTTCGTGAGAAGAGTCTCTTGATAACTTATTTTTCTTTCCCAGCCGGCTCATAGTTTGTCTTTTCACAGTCTCTCTAGCTAATTAAATGAAAACAATTTTCTAATTTACAGAGTAGAATTAACTAGTTCTCTTATTACCTGATTCCTGAATACCCCAAAGGCCATTTCATTCGACACCCACTTAGTTAGAAAATATACTATTAAGAAATATACTATTAAATACAACAAACAAAAGACTTGTTGAAAAGCGAGTTATTTTTCAGGTGGCGCTGGTGTGCGACCGCTTCCTGCTGTGGGTGTTCCTCATCACGACGGCCGTCACCACGACCGTCATCCTGACCGGCTCGCCGTACGGGCCTTGATAGCCACCGACTCCGGCCACTCGTTGTTCGTTATGTTTGCCTGTAGAATATGTGTATTTTATGGTTGTTAATGTCATGATGTTAGCGAGGAACGATAAGTGTAAGATAAACTTAACGTGAAAGTTATTTGGGACACAAAACTAAAACCGTAGAGGTATGAGAATCTGACAATAAAAACGTGAGTTGACTCAACCATAAATTTAAATCCTTGAAAGCCCATAAAGCCTTTTTTAATGACCCTTGGAACATTTCGTGAAATTTTGAAGAACCTTTGAGAAAGCTCGTCCACCATTTCCAAAACATTTTTTTTCTTTTCGTAACAGAGCTTCCAGTATTTCCTGTGTGTTATACACCTTGACGTCATTCCCCCAAAAGTATTGGCGTCAAGTTAACCTAACCAATTAGGACACATGCACCCTTTCTAAAATTACAATAAGGGAATTTTTGTTGTCAGTAAAAAGGAACACAAAACATTGGTTAGGACGAAACGATTAATGTCTGTAAAACTCCGGATTTGACTTTGATAATTAGCAATGTTCTCGTTCTCATCCTCTACAATAACGTACTGTACATTCTTTTGAATCAAGGATGCTCGGATGCTTAGCACTAAAAAGCTTTCATATTTTAGACGTTCAAGCTGTCGAAAGCATTAACGTACCTAGTTACCTGGATATGGAAAGTAAGGAGAATAAAGTAAGGGGAACAACGGTTTTGTATTACATGAGTTTATTTACGTACCAATAAAGATAGAGCTAAATTGATTGAAATAAAATATGTTACAAGAAATTAAATTTAATACCTTCATTTTTGTTTATAAATTTGCTAACAAATTATTTATTTTAGAAAATGTTCTGACTTATTTTTCACGAATCCAAATATCCTACCGCTCTTAAAAGTAAAAATTAAATTTTTCCACGGTATGTAAGGTGATTTATATAAATATTTTGCAACTAAAATATTCTTTTGTAAAAATGAGAATAATAGTAAATTCCATATTTTCTTGATTTTTACAATACTATATTATGGACGCTACCAAAACTGTAACTACTGAAAATGTTTAACTAATTAAAAGAATGGCAACCCAATAATTAATTATAATAACAATACATTGCAATTGTAAATGCAAAATTGTAAAAAGTTTGCATAGTTCATGTAAAATTTATTTTCTGACATCCAAAATAGCTCAATAAGTTATAAGTCAAGATTCAGAATTTGTTATAATAATGTAATAAATTGTTTGATTGAAAAAGCTTTGATTCAATCATTTAATGTAATAATTTACCAATAGTTATTTTGTATAGTAAAAAATTTAAAAAGGCAAAATATATACAGTGAAAGTAAAATATCACTTTAAGTCACTCTCTGTTATTAATTTGCCATCGATAATGTTTTTTTTACTGGGTAAATGTTTTATGCCAACAAAGAATGACGTAGCTAAAGAAACTAACAATAAATTTAATCGATTAAAATGTGATGAGATAAAACAAAATCAGCGAAAAAAATTGACATTTATTTTTACCTAACTTTTCAGGTAAACTTTGTGAATTAAAACAAAAAATACTGTACCAAGGACGAGTTGGAAAAATCATTTTTAGATTGCACTTGCATTCTAGTTCGTAATAACATATTTTAAGAGTCAAAGCATTCAAGTACTGTTAGAAAATGTTAATAGCTATTGACGTAGCTTATACATTTTTCCCTTACAATAATAAATCTGATCAAAATTCATAAGAAAAGGTTCTAATTTTTAATTTATTTAATTTACCTCAAAAAGAAAAAATTGTCATTGTTATTTTGGTTTGGGAATTATTTTAATGGTAAACATTTATTAATATTATTTTGTAATCGTTCCTTGTCAATCAAGCGTATCGTCTTTCCTTGGTAAAACGCAAATTATTTTTAAAAATATTTTTGTTGGTCTTTAGACATTTTCAAGTTTTTTCGTTTATGGAAATTTAAATCAAAATAAAATATATAACATTCTAGTAATTACTTTGATAATTTCCAAAGCTTTAGATTTAGAAAATAAAATAAAATCAGTAATTTCTGTCAAAAACTATCAATAACAGTTCAGAACTGGTTTATTTAGTATTTGTTCTTTAAAAATAAAAGAGTGATGAATATATACATTTTTCCTTAAAATTTCATTCTCTAATAATAGTTCATAGGTGCTAAAAGGTGCTATTCAGTAGTTTCCATTCGACATACATGTTCGATGAACTATTTCATTCGAGACTTCGTTTACTTTCGTAATAAATCTTTCATTTAAATTAATCAGTTCTACCTTTGATTAGAACTGGCATAATAATTCTACATATTGTACTGTTTGTTATAGATTTGTTGAACAAGCTAGTAGTTATTATATTTATATGAAATTGTAAAAATAATATATGTTTGAAAAAGTAAGCGAATACCTGATTGTTTTAGTGTTTTCTCTGATCACACGTAGTATTTTAAGATTTATTTAATAAAGTTCAGATTATATCGTTGGTAATCTTATGGATGAAAAATAATTATAAAATAAATCAAACATATTTATAGCTAATTGAACATAGTAATATTCTCTTTTTACCCTATAAAAATCACCTTATAAAATTACCTTGAACTCCGACTCCCATGCAGCTCGCATTTAAACTTACTTAGGTGTTCTCAAAGTCGAGACACAACAATAAAATGGACGAAATACAGAACACATAAACCCAATAAACGTTATCAGATATTAATTTTGGGATGCACTTGCTGATTAATTCTAGGAATCTATCAACACCAATTTATTACCACTATTAAAGTCGTGTATTTTATTGGATGATTAATAAAATGATAAATTCTTAGACGGGCTAACCTGTGAACATTTTATAGGTAATAACTGATGGATTGATGATTGTTCTGATTCCCTTACAACTGTGCGAGTTATTTCTGTAATTTCACTTATAGCAATGGCTTATATGTCCGCAGAAAACGTCTTCCTGTAATGAGTACACGTTCTCTTCTATTTAATTGACTTATTATCTTTACATTAATTCACGTTAGTAACTGTTCCTAAGTCAAACTTTTAAATTAAACTACGCTATCAAATATTTTTGAACTGGTATACATAATTTCGCATAGAGTAAAAACTCATCAATATATTTGTCCTACCAGGATGGACTGTATAATTAAGGTAGACCACAAACTTTGACTTTGGCAAACTTTGACACACGACTGCAGTATTTCACAAGACCCCCGACTTTACGGAAACCAATATCCGCCGGAAGTCTGAGGTCTTCCGTTTCCTGATACAAAACTTACTCTATCATAATGTTCCCAATGATATGTTGGTTTGTATCCGTTTTTTAGATGAACAATCTTTCTTTCAAGTATTGAAAGCCTGTCTCTCTCCAGGTTATATCAGAATTTTTTTCCTTTTTTGTAACAATCATTGAATAAAATTAGGGTTGTATAATCGAATGATTTCTTAAATTCGTTCATTTCGTGAGAAAACTGATTAAATTATACTGATTAAGAATGTATGTACTATTAACTTTTCTTTGTTTGACTGAGTCAAAGATATTATGACTGTGGTTAACTCTTTTTTAAGGATCATTGCTCAATGGAATATAGATTTGTGTCGCTTGTTGAATAAAAAAAATCTCGATTATATTTAAAATTTACCCTTTAAATTTGTTTCCTAAGACTAAGCACATAAATAGATTAAAAACTGCAGTATATTTTAAATGTTATTAAATTAGATACATGAAGATCTATGCACTCTATGCGTTGTCCAAATTAGTTTCCTTAGCTGAATGACTAACACTATAATTGTTACTGGAAAGGCAGAACTTGATCTATTGCAAGCTCAGTCTAGCTTTTGGGTGTTCTAATTAACTGCCTAGCACAGAGGTTATACATATATGTGTGCTCAGCTGAACACCTCAAAACCGGCGCTCAATATGTCTATTGTCAAGCCACCTTTGTTACTAACTACGTTCAAGACAGTTCTTTGTTGAAAACACTAAAGGAAACATGACTGCACTAGAGCTAATTTATGTTTTAAATCAAATACGCGTACAAACTGAATATTCAGTTCTCGGCACAAACAAAATAAAAGTGAAAATCGCCGTTTAATGAATGATTAAAGTCTTCGTAAAGTTGGGTGCGTACTTATTGTCTCTCATCCTTATATGAATAAACTTGAAAATTCGTGCCACCTCTGCTTTAGTGCCTTCCAACAATTCAATTTAAACAGGCATGAGCGCTTCCCTTCTTAGAATTATATTCACGATGCCATAGGGCGTAATAAAAAACCGTTGTTGATTTTTATTGATTTAACTAAGACTTTTGATTCTGTTGACTGAGAAATCCTAATACGTATACTGGAAATAAGTGGAGTACGGGGAGTTGCTCTTGGTTGGTTTAGGAGTTACCTGTGTGAGCGTTTTCAAATAGTGTCAATTCTTGGTCAATCCAGTGTTCCTCTTCGGATTGATTACGGAGTTTTATAAGGTAGCACATTAGGGCCTCTTCTTTTCCTTCTTTATATAAATAATTAGGGTAGGGTTAATTTGGAACAGGGACGGGTTTTTCTTTATGCTGACGACTCAGCTTTACTTTATGAGGGCGACAGCTGGGAGGAAGCGTACCGTTTGGCGGAGCGAGGCCTATCCTCTGTCAAGCGGTGGTTTGATCAAAGCCGGCTCTCTGTAAATATTTCAAAAACAAAGCATATGCCTATTTCTCTGAGAGCCGACCACGATCCCGTTAACCTGTATCAACGTTTACATACATGTGGGAGTGACAGGGCGAATGAATGTAAAACGTGTGAGTGTATTGAAAGAGTGGCCGAATATAAATATCTCGGTGTTATCTTCGATAATCGTCTGAAGTGGGCTGGACATATTACACTTTTAAGAAATAAGCTGCGTAAATTTATTTTTATTTTTTGGAATATTAATAATGTTCTTGCTCCAGATCTGATTAAAATTGTATATTTTGCTTATATTCAGTCTTTGTTACAGTACGGAATTTTAGCTTGGGGCAGCTGTTTTCAAAGTATTTTAACGCCATTGGAAATAACCCAAAAATCTATCATAAAAGCGGCATTGAAAAAAAACGACGATTTCCTTCAAACCTTTTATTTGATGAATTTAAAGTACTCAGTATCCGCCAACTTTTTATGAAAACATTAATTCTATACATCTGCAGTATTCTGAATTCTTTGTTTCGTCGTCCTGTTCATACATATTCTACAAGATCTGCTATCAATACGGGTATTGTTACCACTTGATTGAATAAAACAATAAATACTACCTCAACTTTTTATGTAGCTAATTTAGTATTCCCTCGACTTCCAAATCATATTAAATATCCTCTACCCTGTAGCAACCGTACTTATAAAAAAAATTGTTGACAAATGGCTATTGGAGATAGGGTGAGATCAAATTAAGACTTTCTTTACTTCCCCGTATACCTAGGGTCAAGGTCACAGAGCTATTGCAACTGCATATGGGTGTGTGAGTGTGAGTGCGCGTGTGTGTGTGAGTGAGGGTCCGTCCGTCCGTCGGGCGCGTGTTTCCTGTGAATGTGAGCATGACTGGATTGAGATTCTCGGTTATTGCAATGGCGTTTTTACTTTCATATTACTGTTGTATTATTACTCCATAACTTCCGTCCTAAATGTAAACTATTGTCCCAGTTGTATTTGTGTGCATATTTTGTTTTTGTTTAAATTTATCTTTGTACTTTTATGTTCAATTAAAACTTACTATTCTTCACATTTTTTACTAAAAATAATTCCTCTAAAGTGGCTGATTTTTGACTCGTTCCCCACCCACAGGCTTTGACCCATGTGGGGAACTAATTCCTATTGATAATTTATGTTATGTAAATAGTATTATTGTAATGTTATTAAAGGAATAAACGAATTTCATTTAATTTAATTATTGCAATTTGTGTATTAAGGGAGAATATTCACTTAACTCCCGAATTACACGCAACATTTTCCCCAAGTTGTGGGAAGAAATAAATAAAATATTACCTAATTAATTTCTGACACGAAAACTACGATTGTAACAAACACTAGTTGATTGTATTGCATTCATTGATATAACTTCAAAACTTTAAACTGTCGCAAAGCACCAGGTGTCCCGGTTTTCGCCGTTGTTTCTTGCCTGCCACTTATCATTAAATCCGTTGAGCTCCATAAAATTTGTATGCCTGCGAGGAACCTGAAGGCACTCTTTTTAACATGATTTCAATGATATTCTCATGAATTTAATAAGGAGCTGTACTAAGAGGCTGTAATGGTATATTAAGTTACTAGACCTTGTGAAGTACTGTTTTACCGGACAGGAGAGTGCTGGATTTTCATGCGAGTACGGTATAATTTACCGACCGTGTAACGTATGATAGTTTTCATCACACTACTCAGAAAAACATACTTCCAATCATAACGTATTCCTTACATAAACCCATACGTTTCTCAATTCTTCAAACCTATCCTGTAATAAACAAACATTTACTACTGCTACTAGTGCTGCTACTACATTCCTCTAAAGTAAGATAACTTATAAACATGCATTAAACAACGGCTTGCTGCAATAACCGGGACTCACGTTTCCTAGTATTCGTAGACCAAAATAGGGAATGATCGGCAAAGAGTAAATAAGGCACAGGAAATAGATTTCTCTGTCAGTAAGATGTAAAAGTACATTACGTTACAAGGCCGGAAATTACTGTTTTGCTGGACGAGCATGATAGTTCCCGTGTGCGCGGAAGCAATTGCGGGATTTTCATGCGAGTATGGTAAAACTTCCCAGCCGAGTAACGTACGATACTTTTCATCATACTACTTAGAAGAAAAGTTTTTCAATCATAAGGTAGTCCTTCAATAAGCCAATACGTTTCTCAATCCTTCAAAACTAACCTATAACAAACAAAACAAACATTTATTACTGCAGCCAGTGCTGCCACTACATTCCTCTAAAATGTGACCAATAACCAAGCATTAAACGTCGGTTTTCTGCAAATCAGCTGATTTTTTACTTCAGTTTCATGTAATCGCAGTCCGGCAACAGTTTAGCAGTCCGGAACAAGTTTTTTCTGGACTGGTACGGCAATGGGTTCCTTTTGGAGCCAACAAAAATGAACAGAAAACAGATGTTTCTGAGTCATTATGATGGGAACACAATTTAACTGTATCCTTATGAATAAAAGGTAATAGATAGTTTTCGGTAATTTAAAAATTCATGTAACTTTCTCCTTTAAGAACGGATATCAAAGAGTTTCCGAGATAAAGTAAATCAACATAAACCGTAAATGTTTTATGTATCGATCTGAATCAGTTTGTTCAGTCCTCATCGTCGTCACAATGAATGCTATTTTCAGTTAACAAATCAAAACTTTTTTGAAATTTTAAGCATTTATGCTTAATCCATCAAATTAATATTACAAACGCAAATACAAAATTAAATTTTTAATTAAAACTGATTTTTAAATTTGCTTGGGCTCAAGCTTAACCTTGTGAATTGTTATAAGCTAAGCATAATACAACATCTACTGTGATATGACTTAAATTGATTTAATTTTGCAGGAAGGAAGCCGCTGTCAGTGGAGTTCTCTGTGTCGCTGTAAACCTGATAACTGGATAAAAAGTTCCCGTTTGAAAACATGTTATTGCTCTCTTTGGGCGACCTCGCACAAGTAACACTGGCTCTAAAATGATTCGAATTAAAATGAAATCATTAATGGTATTTTGTAGAATAGCTAAAAAATTGCAAAAGTAGATTTGATTAATTTTTGAAGTGCAATCTTTTTAATGGGGCACTAACTATAGTTATAATCTTAAATCGTAGTAATGTAGCGAATAACGGAAAATTCAATCATTATTATTATAGTACAAAATACCTTCATAGCAAAGTGGCTTTTAGATTTACTACATTTTAATAACTAGCATATGGTTTTTAATCAAATATCAGCATCACATGTTTTAGGTAAACAATGCAGACGATTTTAGATGCCAATGCTGTTTAAACGGCAGATATTCTACGTTATTTCTCGTTTTCTGGAGAATTTCAAGCAATTTCAGTATTTTTCACGCCATCAAGTAATACAGTCCTTTAATTTCAGCCCTCTCCCATCTTTCTACGACTTGCCAGACTCCCACAATTTTAATGCATGCAAAGAATTCCCTTACGAAATAAAACATATGATGATGTTTCCCTATTACTTATTTATGTAGGATTCTATTGGAAAATCTTAACTGTTATATTTTAAAAGTACTGAAAAACAAATTTCAGAACCTCAAGATTCTACTTTTTATTATGGCCATTCGCCGAGGTCGTTTTAAGACCAATATCGCACCACGTTAACTTGCATCGAGTAATATCTCTGCATTTGTTCACTGAAACGCGAAATATTGAACGGGGGGTTTGCCAGCTATTCGTTGCCGTCAAAGAGCTTGTAATTGAAATGTAAAACAACTTCATTACACATTAAGGCAAACGCGGCGCAATTAATTATTTCCCGAGTACAACTTCATCATCATACTGACTCAGAAGCGTCTGTTTTCTGCTCCTTTTTGTTGGCTCGAAAGTTACCCATTGCCGTCCAAGGCCGGGTTCATCAGCTGATTTGCAGCAAACCGAAGTTTAATCCTTGTTCATCGGTTACGTTTTTAGTGGCAGCACTGGCAGCTGCAACAATGCAAATGTTTGTTCTGTTTGTTATAGGTTAGCTTTGAAGGACTTAGAAACTTATTGGTTTATGCAGGGACTAAGTTATGATTGAAAGTATGTTTTTTCTGAGTAGCCTACTTAGTATGATGAAAAGTATCGTACGTTACACGGCCGGTAAGTTTTTCCGTACTCGCATGAAAATCCCGCACTCGCTTTCGCTTGCGCCGGAACTATCATACTCGTCTGGCAAAACAGTACTTCCCGGCCTAGTAACGTGATACACTGTTTCAAGAGTACAGAAAAAATATCGTTAAACAAAAAGTTGAACATGGTTAAGTTATAGTATATTTACTAGGCCGGGGAGTACTGTTTTGCCGGACGAGCATGATATTTCCCGCGCGAGTGAAAGCGAGTGTGGGATTTTCATGCGGGTACAGCAAAACTTCTCGGCCGAGTAACGTTCGATATTTTTCATCATACTACGCAGAAAAAAACATAATTTCAATCATAACGTAATCCTTGCATAAACATACATTTTTGAAACCTTCAAACCTAACCTATAACAAAGAGAACAAACATTTGCATTGTTGAGGCTGCCAGTGCTGCCACTACATTCCTCTAAAAAGTAACAAATGAACAAGCATTAAACGACGTTTTGCTGCAAATCAGCTGATTGTTTACTTCCGGCTGATAAAAGTTTATCCGGCCTAAGCCGGCAATGGGTACCTTTCAAACCGACAAAAAGGAACTAAAAACAGATGTTTCTGTGTTAGTATGATAAAAAAGTATTATGACGAATCTTTTTATACTTTTCTTCGAAAATAGTATTGTTACATAATGTTGCTTGCCTCCAAAATTGGTTTGTTTAACCGAGGCCAGGTTAGTAATTTCCACAGACATGCACTGCAGCTGTATTCACCTCATTGTGGAACCCCCTAGGTTGCTGCATTATCACTTTCCAAATTTGCCATCGGAGATTGGTGGGATTCGGACCCGGGACCCTACGGACCGAAGTCTTGCGCTAAATCACTACTTGACCTAGAGAACTGTTAACTGAATATTAAAATTATGGTGTACGTATCTTCAGTCAACAGTTATATTCACGTTAAATATTTAAAAGAAATTTCATCATCATGGAAAATATTTACAAAATGTCTTTATGAACATTTAATTGGCAAATAATTGAACTATTATGTTTATGAAGACATTATTGAAATATTTCCTACGCTCATGAAACGATAGTATCGAAAATATGTAGGACAAATTCTACATAAATAAGACTGTTGAATAAAAAGGTACACCACATTTTAATAGATGCACGAATCTTTGTACGAAACGATGTCTTGTATGCACGAATGTATTGTAATAGATGCACGATAATCTTTGTGACTGCGCAAATTTAGTTATAATCTTTTTTCCTTGTGCTTCATGCCCGGTGATAAGAGATAAGATAGACCTTTTCATGCGTAATATAAATCAATAAAATACCCCCGTTGCAGCAGACCTGCATTCTCAGCGAATTTCAAATGCAAAAGAACATATTTCAATCCAACATAGCGAGATTTGACATGTTTTTGTAATCTCCATTAGAATAACATCGGGAATGAGTATGCAGGTTTGCTGCAACAGGTATGTTAAATCTGGGCGATTTTAATTCAATATTTAGTAGTAGATCTTAACTAGAAGAAGCCTTGTACCAAGTTTTATCAAGATACGTTAAGATATTATGAAGATATAGCACTTTTTTATTTCCCATAAGAATAACAGGGGGAATGAGTATGCAGGTTTGCTGCAAAAAATTGAAATTTCGGGGATTTTAGACTAAAATACATTACAACTCATCTAGATGAAGCCAAAAACCAAATTTTATTAAGATGTGTTGAGAAATAGGCGAGATATAGAATTTTACTTATTTTCCATATGGTTAACATAGAGAAAACGAACTGTGTTTACCACTTTCAATAACTCGGTAACCAATGGTCATAGAGCAATGATTCAAAGTACGAAATTATTTGTTTTTTAGAGCTGAATTCAATGGTGCTAACCAAAATTTAATTATTTGTATTTTTCTATGTGAAAAACAAAAAAAATTATTTTTGGGGGGTTTATCACCCTTTACCCTCCCTTCCAGTAGTACGTTCGGGCTGGCTTTCAAACTCGTCCGAATAATCACTACTTTACATGCCTGTGCCAAATTTCATTCCGATCGGACCATTTTTGCGGGAGCTATCGTGCTTAGAGACACACACACACACACACACACACACACACATATATATATATATATATATATATATATATATATGTATGTATGTATGTACATATATATATGTATATGTATATATGTATACATATATATATATCTGGAAATTTGAACGAATGGTGTTTTTTTTTCATCTGGGGGCCCCAAAACGAAGTTATCATGGCCTTAGACTTAGGTCTTACCATGAGACCTACAGTAATAGCTTCTTCCCTATAGGGGAAATTCGCTAAAACGTACTTCTTATTTTACCAATCGTGCTTAAGTATGACAAATTACTTTAATCCCGAAATAACACATTATTTTTCGCACCTGTAAGAACACAGAGTAAACAATAAATTTTGACAGACTCTTAACAGTTTTTTATAAAATAATTAGGTTATTTTCAAGATGTATTGATTGCCCTAGGCCTTAAACAGTTTTACGTCTTATTTATAATTTCCAAATTTAATTTGTTCATGTTTGTAAAAACCTTGACCCATTAACAGTTTTTATTAAAAAAGATTGTTTCACCATATCACTTATAAATATTTATTTCGATGATAATAATAATAATAATAATAATAATAATAATAATAATAATGAAAAATTAAAATACAAATATTAAAAAAGGCATGACATACTGAAACCGAAATGCACGACGACAAAATACTAATAAAGGAAATGGAAATAATTGAAACTCAACAAGAATTTCCGTACAGTAACTACTAATGGTCAGAGCTACAAAAGCACCGTGCAATACCCGGCTTAACAAAATTTCTCTCTGAATGTTACGATATTCAAACCGGTGACGTCGCCCCGTTGTACAGTAGTTACCATGGCAACCAATGGCTGTAATGACATCAATATCCAAGGTCAATAGGACTTCACTCCGAGTATTATAATTAATCAGCAATAGCATACAAACAATGTATGTGATATGGTGAACCTTTTAAATAAAATACATAACCGGGATCCTTTAATGCCCCTTCTTTGGACACCATTAATTCAGTTATTATTTATTCATAAATTTCATTTTCTAAAAAAGGTGCAACAAGTAGGCAAAAATAATAGAATTTAATGATACTATAATATTTCACTTGCAAGATTACAAATCCCAATTGAAAATTGGATGCTCCTTGTTTCAGAAAGCTTCTTCTCCTCCCTGCATTGCCATTAAAAAGCAGCCACTTGGAGAACCACTTTGTTATAAGAGAAGGTTATTAGAGTCACTCATTCATTCAGTCGGGATATGCATTTTTATTCAGTCAATTATTGATACTTTTTGTTTTGTATCCCCGATTCCAACTGTAAATTGTGTAATAATAGTATATTTCGCTACAAGGGCCGAAAATGAGGTTTTGCGGGCTCGAGATCGTGTTTGAAATTCGAGACGAAGTCGAGAATTTGAAACGATCGAGAGCTGCAAAACCCTTTCGGCCGAGGTGCGAACGCTATTTTTCACCACACTACACAATGAAATATACCCTAAATAATTATAAAGTAACTGATTATTAATTGACTCACTTGAAAACAAAACACAGCTATGAAACTCACATGATCGCAACTATCCTGTCTTGAATACCGTATAATTTTGTAATGTTCTGACATTGTTTCAAGCAAATAAACGATCGGCTGACTTTCGGCCCTAGGGCCCCAAACGTTTTCGGTCCTGTGGTGGCAAACAGTGTGTTTCGGTCCGCGTTTGACGTTTGTAGAACAGGTGATTTCGTCATAGTGTGGTGAAAAGTATTTTTCGGATTTTGATTCATGAATCTGAAAGAATTACTTATTTAGTTCCTCCTAAGTACATAATAAATCAGAACTTCCCTCTCATTACATTTTCATTCTAATGTAATAATCGTCCAGATATAATACAAGAAACACAAAAACTAAGGAAAACAACACTAAACTAAAAGGAAACCCAATGAAATAACAATGTGGTCAGTGATTTTACGAATTCGTAAAAAATTAGGGCACAAGAGCAATATGTGCAATATGACTGGAACGAGATGAGAAGTAAAATTATAAATGAGACGAAGATATTATTTATTTTACAATACGTGCTCTTCCTAGTCAATAAGAGTGTCCTAACGATTCAGAATTACCTAGTTCCTGCCAGAAACCTTAATGACAGGGAAAATAGCTTTTAAAACGGTGGTGTCGTTTACTCTTAATAAACTTATCCGGTTTTATTACGCTGAGCAATGATAAACATACAAGGGATACCTGTCGTTACCGCGAAAATTGAAGAAGTCATTTGCAAGTAGGAAGATTTATGAGGCGAGATTGTCTATTCCGAGGGAGATTACGACAAATGACGTTTCGCCTCCTACCACAGGCTCAGTTTTACGTTTCAATTTTCAACTGAAATGTTCTTTAATATCAAGCTACGTAAATCTCGCGTGGTAAAAATATAATTACGCCCAAAGTATACTTAAACTATAGTATGTATCCACCCCAAAAACATTTATTAATGGCCCTACTCCTGAAGAATACATTTTAACCCAAATTAAATACTAAATTTCATGTATAAATAAATAAAATGAATTATATAATGGAACTTAATACTCTATCGTCAAATTTATAATATCAAGGAAAAGTCTAAGTCGACCCAAAAGACCTCATGTAAGAATCTCAGATGGACACTTCACAATTTAGTGACCTACAACTAATTATTAGACATAAACTGCAAGTAATGTAATACAGTGAAGAATAAACATGTTAACCAGTACATTTTTTTCTCAAATGCATTCAGAACAAAACAAAAACAATCAAAGTAAGTAGTTAAATTTGAAAGATAATTTGATTATTTACTAATTCTTACGCAAAACTGCTCACCTAAGGGTTATCCAGTAAGTAAAGAACGTTTTGTTTCTACTTGTAGTCCTGTTCCGCCAACCTCCACGATTCAGCCTAAACCTTCACTCTATACTTCTAGTCTGAATTTGAGTCCATTCCGTTGCTGACCGATCACGCATTTCATTCTTACAACAGAAGAAAATCCCGACAAGTGTATTAGACCTGATAATGTTGCGTCTTCCTGTTCCTTGCCACTTGGATACACTTTTCTGCCTGAAAATTCCCTTAACCCTGAAAATACGTAATCATTTGGAACTAGATAAGGACTATACAGGATCAGTCCGAAAACTTCCCACTATATAGGCAGCAAAGTTATGTGAAGTTGCATTGATCAGAACGGTCGTTTTGTATGGAATGTCAAATTCCCGTATGATCTCACAGTAAACTTAGAATCATTTTTTTTCTCCTTCAGGCATAAATTCAACAGGGTAGTAAAATGCTTCGTGAATTGAATGGCTAAAGCGCAATATTAATGAATTTACCTTTTGCGTTAAAGCTTTGTTATTTTATCCTAAAGCTGTATACTATCAAAGCTATCGTGGAAAGAAAACGAAGCACCACTAATGCCATGAAGTACAGGCCACTGGGTCTGAAATATTTTATTAAGATTTATGTTTCCTTTTTATAAGTTAAATTAAAATAATCTTTATAAGTTGAACTATATTTTATTTATACAATCAAAAGTATCTTTTTTGTTTACATCAAACAATAATAAATACAATCATATGGCTATATAGTCATATGTCACAATTTATTATAGACATTTATACTAGATTTTTCTTAATAATATATTTACTTCCTTTTATACATTTATTTATTGGTTATATATGGTACTAAAGGAGTTGACAATCAACATGATCAAACATACTAGTAAAAATCTCGAGAACCTAACTCCATTTCAAATATTACGTTTGAGTGAGCTAGTGTTACTGTGGGGTTGTTTATATTAACTTTGGTTTATAATCACATAAACCTCAGCATAAACCTAGCTCAATTGCAGCTGATTATGCATGTTTGGGATTGGAAGGACAAGGCGATGATTTGACGACATCTCAATATTTAAAATTATTTAGTACCGTTCAGAGGTATATTGGATACGTTTATGAGCCAGAACCTAGTGATAACGTTTAACAGCTAAACATATATTTTAATTTGAACGTCATATCACAAAACTAATTAATATTCTAATTCTATGGACAAAATTTAAGCGTATATATCCAACAACCTCATATTCATTTTATTTCAAATACGGTATATAAACAAATAAAAGGTTAGAAGAGGTTATCATAAGGAATTTTGTAGAATAAGAACTGAGAAACTAATAATAATATGATAAGTAGATAATATTAGCTTAAAAGGATCTTGCTGCAGATTATATTGGCTAAAGATTAAAGTACATTCATAAGAAAGCTTTGATAACAAACTACCGAATTAAAATTGCAACCAATCTTAAACACATGTAATAAAAGGATTTGAATTTTATATAATTTTCTTTTTTTTATGGAAATTCATTTCTCCTTCATACATGCTGTTCGCATATGATCTCGTATATTGTTGCTGTTACGTATGTATCAACGAAGAGAAGATTCCTTATTTGCAGTTTCAACGTAGTTGAATTAAGAAACGACTAAAATTAATCATTTTATTCGATTTCTGTATACATTTACAAAATTCATTACTTTAAGCAGTGCCTACAAAATATTTGTATAGGCCTAAATATTGAAAGAGAAATCAATTAGAACATGATTTTTCATAATTTTAAGGAATTCTAATTAGTTTTGAGAAGCAAGTAGAAAGTGCAAGAGAGTTTGTTTATGTTATGTTGAATGTAATTTTCAATCAATCTTATATGACAGACCGACTTAATCTGTTATTCAAGTAAAGTAGAAAAAATTTTGAAAGAAATATTTTTTTTCGCTACACGCAAACAGCAAAACAACTTAATTAGATGAATTCAAACAAATCCATTTAACTATTTTACCACTCAAACGCTTCGAAGAGGAATATTAACTTTTACAACCTAATCAGTGCCGTGCAGCGGTTTGCCAGTTCAGTTTGAATGAGGTGGTTTATGTCGTGAGAGGCTCAGTCGGCTTGTCCCGGTGGGCGATCTATTGTTCATGAGTGACTCGGTGCTAGTGAAGACGCTTAATCTTTTAAACTGTTCAACAGGATCCCACTCTCTGTGATGTATAAAACTATGCACTTTTCAAAGTTTACTTGAACTATTTTAGTTTCAAAATTTTAGATTTTGTTTTCAAGGACTATATTTTTATGAGTCTATTCTAATATTCTAATTTTTTTTTTTAATCTTAAGCCTTCCTTTATACTACCACATCAATATTGTTAGAAGACAAGTTCCAAGATGTAGTTGGGAATGACAGTAGGCTTTATGGAGGGTATTGACTTACAAGCTGTGATACTATATTACTCTGTTTTAAAGCAGCCCCGGGAAATGAAGTCTGAACAAATTTTTGAAAAATACGACATTATTCATCAAAATAAATGAGTTTACAGGACCACATTCGGCGTCTCGGAGAAACACAAATGACGTCATATGGCACCGGCGCACGGACCTCTACACCTTCATTTTTATTAGACGTTATTTCGACTGTTGAGAACCTCAATTTCTATTTACAGTTATATGTGTTTTTGTAATCTATTATTTTATTAATTTATTTTTTAGCTTTGATCGTTTTTGGTGGCAATGATTTCTTCAGAATTGTATGTATAAGCAGCTAAAATGTAATGTAATTTAAACTGTATCAGTTCATCCTACCTAGAGTAAGAGCCCTATTGTAGCTCAAGTTGTTTCCGATACGTGATTATATTAACTTACCAATTACACAAATTTTAATTAGGTTTTCTATGTGATCATAAAATAACCTAGATTTATCTTGATACACCAGTGCTAGAAGAAGAGTACCGTACCTGTATAAACATGCCTCTGGGTACGAGCATTGCGGTTGGCAAACTTCTCGATGCTTCTAAAACAATAATACAGTCAAACATTCCCTCACCCCCAGTTTCAAGCTAAGTAAACTTCAGTGGACAGTATAGTTTAAGCCATAACGTCGCCCTATAATTCAATTTATTCCATTTAGAAAATATTTATGGTTTCAACGACCATTATTTTCGCATCTCATTGATCAGTTTTAAAGTCGTCATCAAGCTGATGAAACATTTTTCTCTTCAAAGTAGATATTATTGAGAAGACGTTATCACATTTACAAACACGAAAACAACAATCATTCTATACGGGCAAAATACCTGTATGTAACGAAACCGCAGGTGTGTCTTCAAAGGAAGATCAATCATCGCTTTAAGATTTTATGTTTCTACCAAATTACCGTTTGAATAATTATTTACTTTACCACAGTTTCTATGGTCATAAAATGCCTTTTAAGGCTCATTTTTGGCAAATTTCATCCCAAATTTAATTTCAAACATTCAATTATCAAAATTATTTAGAAGATCCATTTGCAAATTTTCCCTATAGGTGGATGTGTGTGGGAAGGGGGTGGTTTTGTGTGTGTGTGTGTGTGTGTGTGTGTGTGTGCGTGTGTGTGTGTGTGTTCAAAAACCAGTCCAATAAGAGCATAATAAGAGGGGGGTGGTGGTAAAGGCCCCCAAAAAAATTTACTTTATGGACTATTTACATAGATAATTAAAAAACTTAATTTTCTCCTGTTTGAATTCATCTAAAAACTATTTTGTATTTTTAATCATTATTCTACGTCCATTGGCTGCTGAGATATCACTTATGGTAAACAAAGGACGTTTTACCAATGTTAACCTTACGTGAATAAAAATAAAATTGTATATCCTCGCTTATTTCTTGACAAATCCTAATGAACCTTGGTATCATCTCCATGTAGTTGAGATCTGCTGGATTATAGCCAAAACCCTCTATTTTTATATTTCTATGGCAGCAAACTTGCATACTCATTCACCATATTTCCTTATGCAAAATATTTAAGTATGCACGTACTTATTTGATTTCACTTGACATGAGGCTTTACCTGAATAATACGTGAAACTTGCCGAATATGCAGGACTGTTGTAATGAGGGTTATTATAAAAGAGACATACAGTACTAAATTTACATTGTCCAATTTTAAAAGCTATAAGCAGCTCACCTACTTCATTTAAAAATATGGTGATTATGGACCCCATATTTCTTTTAGTAGACAGATTAAAGGAATATGTCCTTCCTTGAAATTTAATGTTTCGCTTGTATTTGTTAGCAATTTTATATTTCAAAATTGTCATATGATTACAAAAATTTACGCAAACAAATCAGATCAACATGGACACCAACAACATTTTTTTTTAACGAACATTTGCACACACTTACAACAACACTCTTATGAAGTTTAAAGGAATATTCACATTTCATCCAGTAAATACATTAAAGGAATGTGTTCCTCCCTGAAATGTAACATTTAGCTTGTGTTTGCTACAATTTACATATTTAAAAACATGTCAAATGATTACAAAAGTTAACACAAACAAAGACAACATGAGTACCAACAACAATAAACAAATATTTACACCTTCGTTTATCTTGGTTTAAACATGGCCTATCGCAATAACCAACAGGATATTTAGAAGGTGGTTTGTTTTGGTTTGGTTGTTATGGTTTGTTTTATTTATGAGCGACCTAAAATCCTCGTATTATTTTATAATACTAACTCTAATTTAATACTTTCAACCAAAACGTTTATTTTTTTATAAAATTTTAATTTTTACAAAACGAAATAATGTTTGTCCATAAGAACATTCATACATTTATTATCTTACTAAGAAATTAAACATGTGAATTAGTTTTGTGTCAGAAACATATAAAATTTGGATCATAATCAAGCCAAAGTTGTAGTCATTTACAGAGAGGCTGTTTTGTTTAGCAATCAATCATGGTGACATTGAATCCTGCTTAGGTTTATTTATACGTCAGTTACAGTCTTCATTAACAACTAAAATAATCAGTTATACGATGTCACATTTCATTGATTTATCCAATCTATAACTACTCCCCTTACCGTAAGAGGAATAATTTTTCACTTTGTTTTCATTTTCCTTTTTTTACCTAGGAAGATAAAGATATTAAAATTCTTTGTTTCTTCAAATCACACACTGTTGTTTTAGATTTTTTTATGTTAAGCAACTGAAAGCAACAGGCCAACTAGGTCTGTATGTTATCAAAAATCTTCTATATATTTGTCAAATAACACTCAACTATAATCGAACAGCCCAAACTACTTGCCTTAGAACCTTGAAACCTTGCATGGACGTTCCTCTTTGGGCGTAGGCATCCGCTAAGAACAGATTTGTTTTCATTCCCACAGGGCTACATCAATGTTTCAATGTTAAACTATAGGAAAGCTTATGAAGCTGTCTTGGCAACCTAAACATTAAATCATGGATTCAAGAAAATTTTTTCCATTTTTCCGCGGGTGATCAGCAAGAATGTTAATAAAATAATTACCAATCTATTTATAGTTACTCTATTTATGATTTCCTGTATACTCCTGTATATACAATACACTCATGGTTTAGGAGTATAATTCTCCGCCACTGAAGAGCACGCTAAAGATACGGCAGAATTGGGCCAAGTCGGTGACAGGAGAAAGGAAAGTTTTCAAAGAAACTGTTTGGCTACGTCAAAGGAAAACCTGCAAGTAGTACCTTTTTTACTTATTTGACCCATAATTTATTTTGACTTCTATTCCAAATTCGCTTTGAAATCAGGTTTTATAAAAATGGCTGTCGAAATTAATTCTTAACTTAAAATTAAATTTAAGGTAAGCATGGGAAAAACGCACATTGATTGCAATTAATTATCCAAAGCATCCTGTGAATTTTATCACGTATTCACTCTTTAATAAAATTAGCAAGCTTAAATAATTTTTTGTCTATAAAATTAATACAGATCACTAATTCATATATATTAGAGCTTACTTTATTTGTTACACTTAATATTTGATTTTTAAAGATAAATACAGCAAAACTGCACAATTATTTCCAGTAAACAAGATAAACTATTCTTAACGAAGATACTGACGATATATAGGCCAGTGAACTAGTGATTTTTTATCTATGTAAAAAAATAGGTATTAAATTCAGTTACATATATTAGAGATGCGAAATGATGAATATATTTGATTTTTTTTAAGTCACAGAGTCCACACCAACTTAAAATTGTGCCCTATCATGAATTTAAAAAATACTCGATCAATGTACCATCTGTTTGTCACCGATGTCAATATGCCTGAATTTTCCGCTGGGTTTCCCTTCTACTTTTCCTAAAGTAAATAGCACTTTGCGGAAGCACCCTCTCGGATGTCACAGCCCATTAGTATAACGTTCGGAATTTTCTTGGTGATTTTATACGAATTGTATTATATCAGAATTGTATTATAAGGTTTACAGGTCAAAATTTTGAATTTCATATAGCTCAGAAGTGCTTCGAATATTTATAAATATAAGGCAATTAGAAATTAAAAAAAAAAAAAACTTAATTGATATTTTGGTCAATTCAGAATTATAAATAATTCTGAAATTATTTATGATTCTTCAGAGTTATAAATAATTCTACAACTGAGTGGTAATACAATCAATATTATCTATTTATTGTTACATCGTATTGTTACTGGTTTATCAGCACTCTTCATTCAAAGCATTAACAAGAAGTCTGTATTGCAAAGCAATAAAATTATCAGAAACACTGTCAATCGTACTAGAGGGAAAATCAACTTAGCTATCAGTTGAAACTTTTCTAACACAGGTTTTTTGTGGAATTCAAAGGATTTGATGCCGATTGATAAGTTTTTTTTAGGAAGTGATTCTACTGGTGAAGTAATAAGGAAGAAAACACAATGGCAACTTGAAGAAATATTAGAAATTATTACTTCCCTTTGATTCAAGTCAACGAAATTCTTTTTGGCTGCATTCAATAAATTCATAAGTTTTTTGTGCAAAGTTGCAGTCTTTTTCACAGCGAAATTGTAAATTTTAAAAAGAAAATTATTCATATCATGAGTGTGATTTAATTCAGCAAATCATTTATTTCTTTGAGAGTTTAAACATATTCTTTTGCTAAACATTTATAAGAAATTTAATACTTGATTACACAGTTGAAACTTATTTTCTTTTTGTGCTAAAACTAAAAAATTCAACAACTTTTTGGCAACAACAATGAATGCTTTTATGTTTCAAAACAAAATAAATATTCGCAGAAGAATGAGACAGGTATGGGAATAGCTCCTAGTTATGCAAACGTATTTATGGGGCCAATCGAAAAAAATTCCTGAAAACACAAAAGAATGCTCCTCTTTTATGGTGCAGATTTATCGATGATATTTTTTTTCATAAAAGGCAACATGGACAGACCAAACTAAATAAATTTCTCGATTCTCTTAACAACTATTCATCATTTCGGTATACCTGGAATTACTCCACAAAAACTGTAACATTCCTTGATGTAGATGTCTATTTAGACAGTGGCTAGATAAAAACCGAACTGCACTTAAAAGAATCCAAGTGCAATATCTAAGCTACAAGAGTTGTCACCCTTCGTGCATCAATAAATCAATTCCCAAAAGGTTTATCCTTTAGAACAAAAATATTATACAGTGACAAGTAAGTCAGAGTTTGAAACATACATCAAGAAATTAACCTCTTCGCTTGAAAAATTTGGCTATCATTCAAAAGTAATCGATAAAAAATAAGGCAGCCAAAGAACCAACCGTCAACTAAAGCTGGAATAAATGAGCCGAAGTTCATAACACAGTTCTATCCTGGCCTCCACAAAATAAACAATAAAATGGAAACATTTTTTAATTTCTGTTGCTGACTACAGTCAGCACCAGAAACAAGAAATCTGTTTTTAAATCCCCCAAGAGTTATCTTTAAAAGGCCTCGAAACTTTAAAAAAACATGTTGGAGAAAACAAATATAGCTGGAAAAATCAACAAGACAAACCACAAAATATGTGCAGACCATGCAAAAAAACACGTTACGGGACTTGCAAAATCATCTCTGAAACAAATGAATTCAATAGCAGTTGCACAAAGAAAAAGGCGAAATGGTCTGCAACTCCAAAAATGTAATTTGTCAACTGGACTGCAAATATTGCATCACACAATACATTGGCCTTACTTATAACCACTTGCGTAAGCGAATGACTGGACACAGAGCGGACAGTACCCACGAATACAAGACAAAGACAAACCAGTAGAGAAACATGCCATGTTTCATAACACACAAAAACTCGAAGACTGCTACAAACGGCAACAAGAGATAGCAAAGAGGATGGCAATGAAAATGAAACGAACATTGTTTTAAGACAATCGGAATTGGCCCACCAACTAGTTTTACAAACAAGAAACTCAAGTGGCTTAAATTTACGACGACATAGCCACTAGGAGAAAATAATAAAACTAAACACTTGATTATGAAGAGAATTATCAAATAATAAATCCATCAATAAGTAATAAACATATATTTATATATTATTTAAAATAATTCCAAGATTTTTATAGAGCCTATCGATTTTTGGAAATTTGTTTTTCTTTACTTATTTATTATGAAATTTAAGCTGTTGCTCTCTAGATGTACCTTTTGCGGGCATATTAGAAAACATCCCGTTAAAAACCATTGCTCATGAGGCTTTTAAGATTTCAGCGAAAGTGCTTCTATCGGTTGTAAACCCTGTGATTTTTCCCAATTTCCATTTTTTGTGACAAAACAGAGATGGTAAAGATGTGAAATAGTTCCAGAGGTTTACCACAGAATACAAGGCTAGCAAAAAGTAAGTTGATTTCCTTCCAATTTTTATTTTAACTTTATATAAAATTTTCATAAAACAAAAGAAAATAATATATTTTCGCCTAAGGCAGAGTATTTACCATATCGAATCCAAGATGAAGAGCCAGTGATCATCTTAATTTCTTGTACTTTATTTCTAATGAAGAAATGTCAAAAAAGGTACATAGGAGGTGCTCTGGATATAGAAGTCTGTAACAAACTATTGATGCTTATTTCAAAACTGATATTTAAAAAAAAACATCAATATTGGTTGAAGAGTTATTAAAAGAATTGAAGGTTTGACACGTATTACAATTTAAATCTAGAATTTTGTCAATGTATTTGGAATGTGGAGGGTATTTAAGTGTTTATGATTAGCCTGCCTGTTTTTAGTCGATTTTGAAATGCACCCCAGCGCCTATTTAATGTGGTGATTCCGTATAGAAAGTTATATTTGCCTACGTCTTGCCAAACATTTACTAGATACGGACCGAAAACCGGATGGATTTAAAAATGTAATATATCGGCCGTTATGGGTGCTGGTTAATTTCTTTTCGTGGCAAATGACTACTTAAAAATGTTTTTTTCGAGATGATTTGATAACGATTGCAAGTAGTTTGACATCTTTATATAATAATTTGTTAACTGCTGGAATTCCTCTTTAAATCGTTGCTTTTTGGCTTGGACAACGACGCCGCGCTGACGTCTAAGTAAGCAAGAGTTTGACGCGTCGACGTTGTTTGGAAATAACATACGAATATATCCCTTCCTTGCGCATTAATAACGAGGGACCGCACAAAGTAAAAATATTTGAAGAATAGCAGTAAAATAAATTAAATAAATATTGAAAATATTGCAACAAAAGTTTTTTAAGATAAAATATAAATATAGATGATAATCTTATTTCTCAACGTTACCTTTAGTAGGTATACCTACTAAAGGTATACCTACTAAACTATAGATCTGTATATCTACTATCTATAGATATGTTCAGTTCTTAAGAACACGTTTCGATAATACTCTCATGAGTGTTTTAGGCTGACCAAAAACCTGTTCGTTTTTTAGCGATTTTCCCCTATAGGGAAGAAGCTATTACCATAGTTCTCATGATAAGACCTAAGCCCCAGACCATGATAATTTTTCTGTTTTGGGGCTCAAACTTATATATATCAACAAAAAGTATGCAGGTCTGCTAAAAAAGATATGATCTATTAACCACCCCTATTATATGGCGTGGTTCACCTGGTCCATCCGATACCCACGCCATCAGAGTCCGAACGAGAGAGAGTCCATTGCATGATAAAAGACCTTCTCAAACGAATAAGAACTTAATGATTGAAACGTCAACACTGTTGGAATCCGTCGACAGCGTCGCTGTCTCATTTGAACATGGACCTAGGTGTCGGCGATTTTCCATCTTCAGCACTGCTCTAATGAGCACTACTCTAATGCCATATTCAGCACGTAATGATTCATTCAATGAAAAAGCTACCTTAAACTGGTTTGTTATCTAACTACACTATAGTATGTTCTTTTGATAAAATGCAAATGCAGTTAGTTTGAACTTGCGATAAGTTTTCCACAATGTGATATCAATTAGTTTTGTTTTGATTGAGTCAGGGAATTCGCTGAACCGAGGAAGCCACACGAGTCTCACTGCCCCGTACTGCAAGGTCACAGTCATGAACTTCTTTGATAACCGTTATGTGTCTGCAGTTTGTAGAATTTTATTTCTGTTTTTATTAGCGAATTTCCCCCTATAGTGAAGTAGCTATTACCGTAGGCGGCATGGTGAACTTAAGCCCGGGACCATGTTATTTTTTCGTTTTGAGGTCCCTAGAGCCCAAAAAAAACGTTCGTTCATTTTGGTATATATGTATATATATATGTGTGTCCGTAGGCACGATAACTCTCGTAAAAAAAGTCCGATCTTGATGAAATTTGGAACAAACATTTATAGCGATATTCATGACTTTAAGTTCGAAAACCAGCAAGATCGGTACACTCTAAGGCGGTTTTTTTGACTAAATAAAATTTATTTTCAAGATTTAACATATTTCTATTAATTTGATGTAAATTTAATGGTCAGAATTGAATTCAGCTTAAAAAAATAAACAATATAGCATTTTGAATTATTACTCTACATCAATCAGTTACTGAGATATCGGATCTGCAAAATGCAGTACATTGTCTTTTGTTTTTCCCTGAAGGGACATAAACTGTCCAAATTCTGGTATGAAATACCCAAATTTTTCATTCAATTTCCCTAAAATGGGATTTAAAAAATAATAAAACAAACCACATGATTGAATTTAATTTCTTCATGGGATGGTTTGATTTGTTTTTATTTCTTGGATCTGAGTAGATTGATAATATATTTGCTGACATATATATACTATAACAAGTAAATTTATTAAAAATTATCAGACTATGAATAATTATTGAGAAATAAGATCATGAATGATAAAATTTACTTAATTTAGATTAATATTTACACAAAATATTCAAAACAACAATTTCCCTAACCTATGTAGAATATGCCCACATATAAAAAATAAATCCTTTAGAAATTAACTAAGCATGCAAGTTTGCTGCAACAAGTTTATTTAAATTTTAAGATAAATCATATGTTTGGATTCAATTTTTTTCATGTGACTATTTTATTTGTTTTTATTTTGACTGATTTTAAATCATTGATTGTATGTTTGCTTAAATTTTTATTATACTATAACAAGGATACACTTATAAAAAAATATTAGACTAATAATTATAAGAATAACAAAAAGAATATTGTTTGAATGGATACCGATGTGATTCCCATGATCATTTCCCTTACATCTAAACCTCTTGAATTGATATGTAATATACTTTTTGCATTAATTACATAAAATGTTTGAAACATTTTCCTGTACATAAGTAAATAAGCTCCCATATAAAAATTAAGTCTTTAGAAATTCGCTAAGTACGCAGGTTTGCTGCGACGGGGGTATTTATTTAATTTTGCGGACATTTGCCGACACTAGTTAGAAAAACAAGATTCATGTCGTTTCAAGAACTAGAATCTTGTGTTTAGCTGGAAAGGAACCTAGAGTATAACAAGATTATTAACAAACAGCTAGGAAGACCTGGATAAAAAACAAAGCTAAACATAGAATTTTAGAGGCAGTCAAAACACTGATGCCGAAAACAAATAAAAAACAAAAATCGCGAATTTAACCAACCAAAACAAAACAACCAATCAGAGCTGTGTAAAGACTGTTCACCTTTCAAACAATATTCAGATTAATTCGACTTATTCTTACTCAAGACGTCTTAGTACTAAAATAAAAACAGGGACCGCGTGATCTTAGTTCGTGAAATAATAAAGTGGCAGATACATAGAGATCCTCTTGTTCGGTTTCTGTAAGGCTGGACAGCGTAAAACTAACAGTTTCAGGAAACCAACACACTTTCTCACTTAAGGACAGTTAAAACGAGTAAACCTAACATTGAACAAAACAAATTTACAATTAAATACATGCCAAGTTTTAACAAAATCTGTCAATAAATAAAGGAGATGTCGGTTTTTGAACATCTTCCATAAGAACATTAGACATTGAACTGAGTTTACCACCAAGATATCACTTTTCTCCGCAACTATTTAATGTAAACTAATAATTCTAAATACTGAATTATTTAATGTTTCAAGCCAAATTTAATGGTAGCAAGTAAATTTTCTTGAGAGGTTAAAATGTTTGTTGAATTTGAAGCAATAAATTGTTTAACACTTAAATCCCCAAAACTTATGAACCTGAATTTTTACAGACATTCGGGTGTACCATTTGTGCCAAACTATATAATAATACTTGAAGAAGGATTTAGGCTGATAATCATGTCGCAAGGTGCAAATAAAAGTTCTTCGTTTTAAGAGGAGGTTGGAGTTGGCGGCCATATTGGATTTATAAGAACCAATGTTAATTGGTATGCAGGATTTCTCGTTTATTTTTGGTCGGAAAACTAAAGTTTATATGTCAAATTAAAGCTATTTTTAAACTCTACCGGACGTAGAAATTACATTTTCAGATAAACTAGCCATTTTTTGTGATATTGAAAAAATAACTTTTGATTGCGTTTTTTACGTCACTTATCAAATCGGCTTCCTATGTCCGGTAGATAATTTAATTAAGATTTCTAATATTCGGCTTTTGAAATGATCTAATTAATAACAACGACAAATTCTTGCATACCAAAAAGCACGTCAAGCGAAAATTCAAGGTAAATTTAAAGGAACTGTTAGCGATCAGCTGACTAGAGATGAAAATTAGCCGGGGCAGAGGAATACATTCTGCTTGGTGACTACTTCACGTATGTGTCCCTTGATTGCTGTTTCAGCATCATTGACTAAATATATTAGTTGAAATCAGAGTGTTTACGACATTTTCATTATATTTAATATTTTTGAAAAGTTTCAACAATATTATTACGCACAATTACTGAAATCAAAATTATGATAAGCCTACTTAAATACATTAATGATTGCTGTACCATAAAGGAAATCAGACAGTTGTTACTGCCTTCGTAAAAAATCGGTCAGTTCAATCATCAGTTGTATGGTGTATAAATTTACAGCAAAAAAGATGGGACCAATTTATTGCTCAAACTGCATTTTTCTTTGTCGTCAATTTTGGCATGTACCGTTTTTTCCTCTAATTCCACTAAGTTATTTTTTAGTATTTTAAGTGTAACGGTTTATTTTTAAGGTGGAACGGATTTATAAATCCTTATCTTGGTATAAAAGTACCTGATGCAGCAGACTTTAACTAATTCATTAATTTAAAACCCTTGAATAGATATGTATCAACAAAGTTTCAAGTTTCACATACGAAATACCATCGAATAAAAATGACAAAAACAAGAGAAGGCGCAGCTCGCTGATGTAAAGGACGCTAGTCTTGAACTTCATGTTACATGCTTTATGATATATTTTTGTTCTTAAAACATGAAATTAATAGCGTGCAATCCCAACGTTTAAAACATTCTAATCATGCCAGTAGGCCTCCATATTCTCCCATTACCATATTACCATAGTGTAACAGTCGAACATTTGTTACGCTTAGTCGTGAGGACGAGCTTGTTGGGATCGAGCGGCTTGACTTATGGGACAGCCAACTAAAAAAGGAAGGTAGGCATAGACAACGTCGAACTTTTTAGTTAGATTGTTGTCTGGCATTTTGAGAAGGAGTTCATCCAGGTACGAACAGTTGGGCAAGCCACCCGTACTGGTTGAGTATTTCGAGCCGAGTGCCAAACTCAACAAATCCGCCAGCATGTTGGGAAGAAGGGCATATATGATCGAACATTTCGGCAAGCACCAACGTTCGTACGTATACGCTGGCCTTTAGAATCCAGACAAAATCATGTTGGTACTGTGTGTGGCTTCTTCCCATGTTGTGAAGATAATACCAAAAACGCTATTTATACCAAAAATAAATAAAGCCTTAGAGCTTATTCAGTATAACCTAAAAAGGCCATAAACTTTATTGTGAGAGAATGTGCCAAAGAACATTCTGTTTGGTATGTTTTAAGTCTTGTCTGTTTGGAATATTTACATTAGGAGATGGTACGATTTTAGAATAATGCGCACGCATTGACGACTATTTTACCACCGTAATAAAACAAAGGAAAAATTACAATAAATATAATTTATATTATAATATAAAATTATATAAAATAAATAAAATCGTGCAATCAAGCAAGCAAACAAACAAGTAGGTAAGAAAAAATGCTCAGATAAAAGAATAATGCTTTATTTTTTGAGGGAGCTTTTTTTGCAACTAACTTTCAGTAAGATTTTTTCAACGAACTATTTTTTATAAATATTAGAGACCGCACGGATTCTTTTTTCTCCGAAGTGCTCGGCCTGAAGATTTATTTATGTAATATTATATATACTAAAATTTAAATCGTGCAGTTACAATATAGAGGTATTTTGTTACAAATAAACGATTTTCTCGTCCTGTTGCTGCAGCACATCCTGATTGTCTCACATTTTGTCCCCTAATTGTTTTTTATCATCCCAGTGTTAATTAATTATATTGTTTTCTTCTGATTTGCAGAGGGGCCTCTAAGGTGACTCTTTTTATAATGCACGGATAAGCATTTATCCCTACATTCTAAAACTTGTCACTGGAGGGGCTAACGTAGGGCATTTATCAATGTTTTTGGTTCATTAATAAATGTCAAGGTCCCAATTCCTTTTAAAATAGACCAATTAAACGACATTGATTATTTTGTTTCTGTTAAATAATTAACGAAACGAAGATCAATGTTAAACAAACCAAGCCAAAAAGTATTTTATTACTAATTTCAACTTTGTTGTTTGGTGGTCGAGGTGTGGGTTTTCATTTAAAAGTCGAGTCGAGTCGAGATTCGAGCCACTACATTAGGTCTTTTTTAAATTTCCAAGAAATAAAATTATAATATTAAATTGTTGAAGCAAGATTAGTAATAGAAGAGTTGGTTAATTAATAATAAAAAAATCGGTTCTTCAAAGAATCCTTGCAAACATTCTCGTCAAATTGTTCAACGATACCATACGTTGCTTTTTTTAGACGTACAGTTCGTTGAGGCACTTGAGTATCAGGTTCCTGCTCTTTTACGCCGTGCTCTCCGACACACTAGGCAAAATGTTTGAGCGTATAACTGAGAACGTAGCTTATGTTTTCCACTGTAATGTTTATAATTAATTTATTTCAGTCTTAATTCTTGCTCTCGGTTTAGTTTATTTAGTAAATATACCTGAGCATTTAATATAGAATGCCTCATACCAGCACGTTAATATGGCTATATTAAAAATTAGTCTGGAATTTGAATATTATTATTTACCATATTTTGTTTTTTAAATGAAATAATCTTTAGCTGAAATAAAGCTTAAAGGTTTCAATGTATATGGTATATACATTTCAAGTACGATAATCATTCTAGTTAACAATACCACGGCAATATTACGCACGAGGTCTGATGTTTTTGGCCTAGGCCACAGTACACGTTTGGCCTTGTTTTGGCGGTCACCCATCCAAGTTCTCCCTCAAATTACGATGCTTGACTTTTGCGAGAATATTGGATAACGTCACGTTTGTCCCAGCTGTTAGCTGCATTCAAAAAACGGCAAACGGCACTATTTCGTGCATTGTCTACGGCGGAGCAATATAGTTTCAAGCTTCGCCGCATCATTCTATTAACAGCACCTGTCTATCCAACCTCCTCTTAAGCTAAGGAGATTTATTCATACAGAAAATAAACTCAATACATCTGATAAATAATTGGAAATGTTCACTTTGGTGGAGTTTTAAGGCTGGCATTAATTCAAAAGAAAAACACAGTTTTATTCCATTCATCGACTCCCATTTTCATTCTGTGATAAATGCAATCCTTAGACTCAATTTTTCTGTTACTTCAATTTTGGTTTTCGGACATCTCAGACTCGAAATTCAACTTTCTCTGCTTTGAACTTCATCTGGAAATAAGCATAATTAACCAGATTAATTAGTACTTTTGTATAATCAATTATCTTAAATTAAGTTAAATTCAGATTACGATTTTTATATGCAAATACAAGACTAAACGGAACATGAAAGTATAAAACAATAATTGAAATTAATCTTGGCTTTCCAGTGTTTTAAGACATTTTACATATCATATACAAATTGAAAATAAAATCTTATAGTTTACATTCAAAAAATGTATACAATTAAAATCAATTAATCAACATTTAACTACAAAAAACTTAACGAAAATGGTTTAAATTACCTTGCTTCTGTCGAGTAATCCTGTTTTTGGTATCAAACTACCACGGTTTCGAACCACTTATGGGTTCATTTTCAAGTGTTACATTCATCAAGCGGTCATCTTCAAATGTAGATGATGTTGTCAAACTGTTTAAAATTTGAAGATGACCGCTTGATGAATGTAACACTTGAAAATGAACCCATAAGTGGTTCGAAACCGTGGTAGTGTGATACCAAAAACAGGATTACTCGACAGAAGCAAGGTAATTTAAACCATTTTCGCTAATATTAAGTAATCCAGAGGCTATTCAATCATGAAAAAAAACTTAAATTTTCACGAGGAGTCAATTAATTAATCATTGCCAGTTCCTTCCCCAAAATACAAGGCAAAATGAATTAATGTTTGATTAATAGTTAACAGGGAGCCAACAGTGCAAGAAGTGAGTAACTAATCAAACTACAACAATTCTTATAATGTTATATGTATTTTCCATAGATGAGTAAATATTTTCAAAATGAAACATCCTAACCTCCGGTTTGCGTCATTGTATTTCTTTTGAAAAACTCTTCAAAATAAGGGGTCACTCAACAGGGGTTTACATTTAAAAATTTGGAGCTGCCCCCAAAGTGCCCCATTTTGGGGGTGGGGGCGGAAATGAGACCCTCGTTAAAAATGCAATTTTTAATGTTGTGAAGGTATGCTGAGTTTGGGTTTCCTACTATGACGCGTTATTAAGTTTGGTAGGGTATCCACACTTTTCCCTAACCCTGCATACATGATTATCAGTTTAAGCGAAAGGTGCTTTCGGCCTCTGGAGTCGGACCCTAAAGTTAAAGTTAGAATAGTCCTGCTAGCTGGGCTTTGGTCTTACCGTAAGACCTATGGTGATAGATTTTTCCCGCCGAGGAGATTTTCTAATTCAGCGGGCCGTTATCTGAGCTTGAACTTGACCCGACAATTCTATTTGTTTTGATTATAAGATGACGGGGAAGGGGCAAGATCCAATGTTAGTATAATTCAGCCGGTAGCCTCAGTAGGTCAGTTGTCATTTGTTGATCAGAGAAGCAGTATCAGTCCAATGTTTGTGCAGTTGTTAGCCGCTGTGTTTTGCCTAAGGCTCTCATCGCCATTAGCCTTTGCGTCTCCAGAAGCCTCACTAGAAGCCTCTGCCGCCACCATCATCGACCCCTTGGCTCCAGTCTTCGGCAAAACCTTCCTTCTGGATCACTGCAAATGTGAAGATAAGGGCCGGCCAATTGTTAAACCATCGGGCCTATGCAATTCGTTTAGAAAAAAGTTGGAAAAATTCGGCGACCGGTTCACTCTGACTCATGAAAAGTGTTTGGAGTGGGGTGGTCCATCATTTTGTTTGCGGCCTTATGTCCTTACATTCAGATTAGGCGAAGTGACAGCAATTCCGGATGATGATGGGTATAATAGGAGGTGGGGAATTTCGGGAACGTACACGGTGACTCAAGACGGCAACACCTTTACCAAGGTGACTAACTGGAGTGAGCCCGGTAAATTAAATTCAACTGCAACCAAGGTATACACGTTCAAGCCAGATGAAATCATAACCACCCCAGGTCCGGATCGAGTATTTTCACAACTTGGCTGCCGCACTTGCATCTATAAACCAATGAAAGCAGGTGATTAGCTTTAATAGTGAATAGTGAAAAATTAGTTTAAATCTAGGATCTAGCCTACATGGCTTACAAAATCGTGCTAATCGAAAGTGTCCTGAATGTAGGTACTACACCTTGTTTCTGGTATCTTCGATAAAAAATATTTGTTTATTTTTAAAGCTCCTATGATATTGAGGTGAAATGCTAATATCGATGCTTTTAGTTCGTTTCTAATACTATTCTTTTCAGTTGTGGGTTTGGTTTAAATTTCATAACAATTTTGTTTAAAGTTGGCCTTTTTCTAGACTAAGTTCTTTCTTTGGCCATAGCCGAGCTAGTCGTATGACACTTTGCCAATGAGAGCCGCAAAGACCATCGGGGACACTGGAGTGGGACGTAAACTCACAATTCGGAAATAATTGCATTGGAGTTGAAATTTTATCACTCTTACGCCCACTTACAATCACAATTTACATCATGTTTCTATATCATGGGATTAGAAAAAATGTGTATGATGAACGGACACACGTTTTGCACCAAGCCTTGAGTTAAGGTTTCATCCGCTTGGAAGGTATCGAAAATAATTAACGTTTTTTGTCTACAGTAAAATATAATCCGATTATGGGTAAATTATGTTTTATTTTTACTCAAAACCAACGTTAATCTTAAAAAGATACGTTTTCATAAAAACATGAAGTACTGAAAATGGTCATTAAATATCGTACCTTTGCCTATCCTACCAATCAATCAATTTCCTCTTAGTTATAAAGTTCAAAATCTTTAAACAAAAAACAATAGGATAAGGGTTTATTTAATGATGAAATGCTCGTATCGTGATTGAAAGTATTTAAAAAAAAAATTAAATAATTGATGAAATTGTTGCAGTATCAAACCTGCAGATTGTGAAGCGTAGTATTTATTTTTTGTGTGATAAATACTGTCCAAAAAAGCGTCGTCATAAAACTCTAGTGGGATAAAAAAATACATATTTGGTTCTAATTTGAAAATTGGGGGCCCAGGCAGCCTTATTGCCAATAGATGCATTGCTTCACAAAGACAAAATGAACGAGCATAAATTCACAAAATAACAATTTAAAAATGTTTTAATGTCGTTTTAAAGCATAAGAAACATGAAATAATAGCTTGAATTATTCTTATTTCATGATTATAAGTTATCA
>JAQJVK010000290.1:0-134681 GCA_035578135.1 Flexamia atlantica | reverse complement strand
GGACAACGATTTGTCTAAGTATGA
The DNA here is from genome assembly GCA_035578135.1 of Flexamia atlantica. Lineage (NCBI taxonomy): Eukaryota > Metazoa > Arthropoda > Insecta > Hemiptera > Cicadellidae > Flexamia > Flexamia atlantica. Next base: position 134,657 of record JAQJVK010000290.1, on the reverse strand, counting down.
CCTGAAATATAATAATAAATACGGAGGTGTGCCAACATTACGTACACGTAGGGTGATAGAATAGGACCAGTACTTCTGTATTATACAACCCAAGTTACCGTAAAAACTTAGGTTTTGGAAATATGGCTGATTAAAGTAGTCGCATTGAGATGTGCGGACAGAGATTTGTCGAAGTTTGACACGAAATATAAAAAAAATACGGAGGTGTGCCAACATGACGTTTACATAGGATGATAGAATAGGTCCTGAAATTTAGTATTATACCACCCAAGTTACCTTAAAAACTTAGGTTTTGGAAATATGGGTGATTAAATTAGTCGCTTTGGATGTGTGGACAGTGATCGACCTAAGTTTGACATAAAATATATAATAAATACGGCAGTGTGTCAGCATGACGTACACGTAGGGTGATGAAATAGGACCAGAACTTCTGTATTATACCACCCAAGTTACCGTAAAAACTTAGGTTTTGGAAATATGGCTGATTAAAGTAGTCGCATTGAGATGTGCGGACAGCGATTTGTCAAAGTATGACATGAAAAATAAAATAAATACGGAGGTGTGCCAACATGACGTACACATAGGATGAAAGAATAGGTCCAGAACTTTAGTACTATACCACCCAAGTTACCGTAAAAACTTAGGTTTTGGAAATATGGCTGATTAAAGTAGTCGCATTGAGATGTGCGGACAGCGATTTGTCTAAGTTTGACATGAAATATAAAAATAAATACGGAGGTGTGCCAACATTACGTACACGTAGGATGAAAGAATAGGACCAGAACTTTAGTACTATACCACCCAAGTTACCTTAAAAACTTAGGTTTTGGAAATATGGTTGATTGAATTAGTCGCTATGCGATGTGCGGACAACGATTTGTCTAAGTTTGACATGAAATATAAAAATAAATACGGAATTGTGGATACATGACGTACACATAGGGTGATAGAATAGGACCAGAACTTCTGTATTATACCACCCAAGTTACCGTAAAAACTTAGGTTTTGGAAATATGGGTGATTAAATTAGTCGCTATGCGATGTGCGGACAACGATTTGTCGAAGTTTGACACGAAATATAAAAAAAATACGGAGGTGTGCCAACATGACGTACACATAGGATGATAGAATAGGTCCAGAACTTTAGTACTATACCACCCAAGTTAACGTAAAAACTTAGGTTTTGGAAATATGGCTGATTAAAGTAGTCGCATTGAGATGTGCGGACAGCGATTTGTCTAAGTTTGACATGAAATATAAAAATAAATACGGAGGTGTGCCAACATTACGTACACGTAGGATGAAAGAATAGGACCAGAACTTTAGTGCTATACCACCCAAGTTACCTTAAAAACATAGGTTTTGGAAATATGGTTGATTAAATTAGTCGCTATGCGATGTGCGGACAACGATTTGTCTAAGTTTGACATGAAAAATAAAAATAAAGACGGAATTTTGGATACATGACGTACACATTGGGTGATAGAATAGGATTAGAACTATATTATTATACCACTCAGGTTACCGTCAAAACTTAGGTTTTGGAAATATGGGTGATTAAATTAGTCGCTATGCGATGTGCGGACAACGATTTGTCTAAGTATGACATGAAATATAATAATAAATACGAAGGTGTGCCAACATTACGTACACGTAGGGTGATAGAATAGGACCAGAACTTCTGTATTATACCACCCAAGTTACCGTAAAAACTTAGGTTTTGGAAATATGGGTGATTAAATTAGTCGCTATGCGATGTTCGGACAACGATTTGTCTAAGTTTGACATGAAATATAAAAATAAATACGGAATTGTGGATACATGACGTACACATAGGGTGATAGAATAGGACCAGAACTTCTGTACTATACCACCCAAGTTACCTTAAAATCTTAGGTTTTGGATATATGGGTGATTAAATTAGTCGCTATGCGATGTGCGGACAACGATTTGTCTAAGTATGACATGAAATATAATAATAAATACAGAGGGTGTGCCAACATTACGTACATATAGGGTGATAGAATAGGACCAGAACTTCTGTATTATACCACCTAAGTTACCGTAAAAACTTAGGTTTTGGAAATATGGGTGATTAAATTAGTCGGTATGCGATGTGCGGACAACGATTTGTCTAAGTATGACATGAAATATAATAATAAATACGGAGGTGTGCCAACATTACGTACACGTAGGGTGATAGAATAGGACCAGAGCTTCTGTATTATACCACCCAAGTTACCGTAAAAACTTAGGTTTTGGAAATATGGCTGATTAAAGTAGTCGCATTGAGATGTGCGGACAGCGATTTGTCAAAGTATGACATGAAAAATAAAATAAATACGGAAGTGTGCCAACATGACGTACACATAGGATGATAGAATAGGTCCTGAAATTTAGTATTATACCACCCAAGTTACCTTAAAAACTTAGGTTTTGGAAATATGGGTGATTAAATTAGTCGCTTTGGATGTGTGGACAGTGATCCACCTAAGTTTGACATAAAATATAAAATAAATACGGCAGTGTGTCAGCATGACGTACACATTGGGTGATAGAATAGGATTAGAACTATATTATTATACCACTCAGGTTACCGTCAAAACTTAGGTTTTGGAAATATGGGTGATTAAATTAGTCGCTAAGCGATGTGCGGACAACGATTTGTCTAAGTTTGACATGAAATAAAAAAATAAATACGGAATTGTGGATACATGACGTACACAAAGGGTGATAGAATAGGACCAGAACTTCTGTACTATACCAGCCAAGTTACCTTAAAATCTCAGGTTTTGGATATATGGGTGATTAAATTAGTCGCTATGCGATGTGCGGACAACGATTTGTCTAAGTATGACATGAAATATAATAATAAATACGGAGGTGTGCCAACATTACGTACATATAGGGTGATAGAATAGGACCAGAACTTCTGTATTATACCACCCAAGTAACCGTAAAAAATTAGGTTTTGGAAATATGGCTGATTAAAGTAGTCGCATTAAGATGTGCGGACAGAGATTTGTCGAAGTTTGACACCAAATATAAAAAAATACGGAGGTGTGCCAACATGACGTACACATAGGATGATAGAATAGGTCCAAAACTTTAGTACTATACCACCCAAGTTACCTTAAAAACTTAGGTTTTGGAAATACGGGTGATTAAAATAGTCGCTTTGGATGTGTGGACAGCGATTTGTCTAAGTTTGACATGAAATATAAAAATAAATACGGAATTGTGGATACATGACGTACACATAGGGTGATAGAATAGGACCAGAACTTCTGTATTATACCACCCAAGTTACCGTAAAAACTTAGGTTTTGGAAATATGGGTGATTAAATTAGTCGCATTGAGATGTGCGGACAGCGATTTGTCTAAGTTTGACATGAAATATAAAAATAAATACGGAATTGTGGATACATGACGTACACATAGGGTGATAGAATAGGACCAGAACTTTTGTATTATACCACTCAGGTTACCGACAAAACTTAGGTTTTGGAAATACGGGTGATTAAAATAGTCGCTTTGGATGTGTGGACAGCGATCCACCTATGTTTGACATAAAATATAAAATAAATACGGCAGTGTGTCAGCATGACGTACACGTAGGATGAAAGAATAGGACCAGAACTTTAGTGCTATACCACCCAAGTTACCTTAAAAACTTAGGTTTTGGAAATATGGGTGATTAAATTAGTCGCTATGCGATGTGCGGACAACGATTTGTCTAAGTATGACATGAAATATAATAATAAATACGGAAGTGTGCCAATATTACGTACATATAGGGTGATAGAATTGGACCAGAACTTCTGTATTATACCACCCAAGTTACCGTAAAAACTTAGGTTTTGGAAATATGGCTGATTAAATTAGTCGCTATGCGTTGTGCGGACAAAGATTTGTCGAAGTTTGACACGAAATATAAAAAAAATACGGAGGTGTGCCAACATGACGTACACATAGGATGATAGAATAGGTCCAGAACTTTAGTACTATACCACGCAAGTTACCTTAAAAACTTAGGTTTTGGAAATATTGGTGATTAAATTAGTCGCTTTGGATGTGTGGACAGTGATCCACCTAAGTTTGACATAAAATATAAAATAAATACGGCAGTGTGTCAGCATGACGTACACGTAGGGTGATGTAATAGGACCAGAACTTCTGTATTATACCACCCAAGTTACCGTAAAAACTTAGGTTTTGGAAATATGGCTGATTAAAGTAGTCGCATTGAGATGTGCGGACAGCGATTTGTCAAAGTATGACATGAAAAATAAAATAAATACGGAAGTGTGCAAACATGACGTACACATAGGATGAAAGAATAGGTCCTGAAATTTAGTATTATACCACCCAAGTTACCTTAAAAACTTAGGTTTTGGAAATATGGGTGATTAAATTAGTCGCTATGCGATGTGCGGACAACGATTTGTCTAAGTTTGACATGAAATATAAAAATAAATACGGAATTGTGGATACATGACGTACACATAGGGTGATAGAATAGGACCAGAACTTCTGTATTATACCACCCAAGTTACCGTAAAAACTTAGGTTTTGGAAATATGGCTGATTAAAGTAGTTGCATTGAGATGTGCGGACAGCGATTTGTCAAAGTATGACATGAAAAATAAAATAAATACGGAAGTGTGCCAACATTACGTACACGTAGGGTGATAGAATAGGTCCTGAAATTTAGTATTATACCACCCAAGTTACCTTAAAAACTTAGGTTTTGGAAATATGGGTGATTAAATTAGTCGCATTGAAATGTGCGGACAGAGATTTGTCGAAGTTTGACACGAAATATAAAAATAAATACGGAATTGTGGATACATTACGTACACGTAGGGTGATAGAATAGGTCCAGAACTTTAGTACTATACCACCCAAGTTACCGTAAAAACTTAGGTTTTGGAAATATGGGTGATTAAATTAGTCGCTATGCGATGTGCGGACAACGATTTGTCAAAGTATGACATGAAAAATAAAATAAATACGGAAGTGTGCCAACATTACGTACACATAGGATGATAGAATAGGTCCTGAAATTTAGTATTATACCACCCAAGTTACCTTAAAAACTTAGGTTTTGGAAATAACGGTGATTAAATTAGTCGCTATGCGATGTGCGGACAACGATTTGTCTAAGTTTGACATGAAATATAAAAATAAATACGGAATTGTGGATACATGACGTACACATTGGGTGATAGAATAGGATTAGAACTATATTATTATACCACTCAGGTTACCGTCAAAACTTAGGTTTTGGAAATACGGGTGACTAAAATAGTCGCTTTGGATGTGTGGACAGCGATCCACCTAAGTTTGACATAAAATATAAAATAAATACGGCAGTGTGTCAGCATGACGTACACGTAGGATGAAAGAATAGGACAAGAACTTCTGTATTATACCCCCAAGTTACCGTAAAAACTTAGGTTTTGGAAATATGGCTGATTAAAGTAGTCGCATTGAGATGTGCGGACAGCGATTTGTCAAAGTATGACATGAAAAATAAAATAAATACGGAAGTGTGCCAACATGACGTACACATAGGATGAAAGAATAGGACCAGAACTTTAGTACTATACCACCCAAGTTACTTAAAAAACTTAGGTTTTGGAAATATGGGTGATTAAATTAGTCACTATGCGATGTGCGGACAACGATTTCTCTAAGTATGACATGAAATATAATAATAAATACGGAGGTGTGCCAACATTACGTACACGTAGGGTGATAGAATAGGACCAGAACTTCTGTATTATACCACCCAAGTTACCGTAAAAACTTAGGTTTTGGAAATATGGGTGATTAAATTAGTCGCTATGCAATGTGCGGACAACGATTTGTCTAAGTTTGACATGAAATATAAAAATAAATACGGAATTGTGGATACATGACGTACACATAGGGTGATAGAATAGGGCCAGAACTTCTGTATTATACCACCCAAGTTACCGTAAAAACTTAGGTTTTGGAAATATAGGTGATTAAATTAGTCGCTATGCGACGTGCGGACAACGATTTGTCTAAGTTTGACATGAAATATAAAAATAAATACGGAATTGTGGATACATGACGTACACATAGGATGATAGAATAGGTCCAGAACTTTAGTACTATACCACCCAAGTTACGGTAAAAACTTAGGTTTTGGAAATATGGGTGATTAAATTAGTCGCTATGCGATGTGCGGACAACGATTTGTCTAAGTTTGACATGAAATATAAAAATAAATACGGAATTGTGGATACATGACGTACACATAGGGTGATAGAATAGGACCAGAACTTCTGTATTATACCACCCAAGTTACCGTAAAAACTTAGGTTTTGGAAATATGGGTGATTAAATTAGTCGCTATGCGATGTGCGGACAACGATTTGTCTAAGTTTGACATGAAATATAAAAATAAATACGGAATTTTGGATACATGACGTACACATTGGGTGATAGAATACGTCCAGAACTTTAGTACTATACCACCCAAGTTACCGTAAAAACTTAGGTTTTGGAAATATGGGTGATTAAATTAGTCGCTATGCGATGTGCGGACAACGATTTGTCTAAGTATGACATGAAATATAATAATAAATACGGAGGTGTGCCAACATTACGTACACGTAGGGTGATAGAATAGGACCAGAACTTCTGTATTATACAACCCAAGTTACCGTAAAAACTTAGGTTTTGGAAATATGGCTGATTAAAGTAGTTGCATTGAGATGTGCGGACAGCGATTTGTCAAAGTATGACATGAAAAATAAAATAAATACGGAAGTGTGCCAACATTACGTACACGTAGGGTGATAGAATAGGTCCTGAAATTTAGTATTATACCACCCAAGTTACCTTAAAAACTTAGGTTTTGGAAATATGGGTGATTAAATTAGTCGCATTGAGATGTGCGGACAGAGATTTGTCGAAGTTTGACACGAAATATAAAAATAAATACGGAATTGTGGATACATGACGTACACGTAGGGTGATAGAATAGGTCCAGAACTTTAGTACTATACCACCCAAGTTACCGTAAAAACTTAGGTTTTGGAAATATGGGTGATTAAATTAGTCGCTATGCGATGTGCGGACAACGATTTGTCTAAGTTTGACATGAAATATAAAAATAAATACGGAATTTTGGATAGACTAGGATTAGAACTATATTATTATACCACTCAGGTTACCGTCAAAACTTAGGTTTTGGAAATACGGGTGATTAAAATAGTCGCTTTGGATGTGTGGACAGCGATCCACCTAAGTTTGACATAAAATATAAAATAAATACGGAAGTGTGTCAGCATGACGTACACGTAGGATGAAAGAATAGGACCAGAACCTTAGTACTATACCACCCAAGTTACCTTAAAACTTAGGTTTTTGAAATATGGGTGATTAAATTAGTCACTATGCGATGTGCGGACAACGATTTCTCTAAGTATGACATGATATATAATAATAAATACGGAGGTGTGCCAACATTACGTACATGTAGGGTGATAGAATAGGACCAGAACTTCTGTATTATACCACCCAAGTTACCGTAAAAACTTAGGTTTTGGAAATATGCCTGATTAAAGTAGTCGCATTGAGATGTGCGGACAGAGATTTGTCGAAGTTTGACACGAAATATAAAAAAAATACGGAGGTGTGCCAACATGACGTACACATAGGATAATAGAATAGGTCCAGAACTTTAGTACGATACCACCCAATTTACCTTAAAAACTTAGGTTTTGGAAATACGGGTGATTAAAATAGTCGCTTTGGATGTGAGGACAGCGATCCACCTAAGTTTGACATAAAATATAAAATAATTACGGCAGTGTGTCAGCATGACGTACACGTAGGATGAAAGAATAGGACCAGAACTTTAGTATTATACCACCCAAGTTACCTTAAAAACTTAGGTTTTGAAATATGGGTGATTAAATTAGTCGCTATGCGATGTGCGGACAACGATTTGTCTAAGTATGACATGAAATATAATAATAAATACGGAGGTGTGGATACATGACGTACACATAGGGTGATAGAATAGGACCAGAACTTCTGTATTATACCACCCAAGTTACCGTAAAAACTTAGGTTTTGGAAATATAGGTGATTAAATTAGTCGCTATGCGACGTGCGGACAACGATTTGTCCAAGTTTGACATGAAATATAAAAATAAATACGGAATTGTGGATACATGACGTACACATAGGGTGATAGAATAGGACCAGAACTTCTGTATTATACCACCCAAGTTACCGTAAAAACTTAGGTTTTGGAAATATGGGTGATTAAATTAGTCGCTATGCGATGTGCGGACAACGATTTGTCGAAGTTTGACACGAAATATAAAAAAAATACGGAGGTGTGCCAACATGACGTACACATAGGATGATAGAATAGGTCCAGAACTTTAGTACTATACCACCCAAGTTACCGTAAAAACTTAGGTTTTGGAAATATGGGTGATTAAATTAGTCGCTATGCGATGTGCGGACAACGATTTGTCTAAGTTTGACATGAAATATAAAAATAAATACGGAATTGTGGATACATGACGTACACATAGGGTGATAGAATAGGACCAGAACTTCTGTATTATACCACCCAAGTTACCGTAAAAACTTAGGTTTTGGAAATATGGGTGATTAAATTAGTCGCTATGCGATGTGCGGACAACGATTTGTCTAAGTTTGACATGAAATATAAAAATAAATACGGAATTTTGGATACATGACGTACACATTGGGTGATAGAATACGTCCAGAACTTTAGTACTATACCACCCAAGTTACCGTAAAAACTTAGGTTTTGGAAATATGGGTGATTAAATTAGTCGCTATGCGATGTGCGGACAACGATTTGTCTAAGTATGACCTGAAATATAATAATAAATACGGAGGTGTGCCAACATTACGTACACGTAGGGTGATAGAATAGGACCAGTACTTCTGTATTATACAACCCAAGTTACCGTAAAAACTTAGGTTTTGGAAATATGGCTGATTAAAGTAGTCGCATTGAGATGTGCGGACAGAGATTTGTCGAAGTTTGACACGAAATATAAAAAAAATACGGAGGTGTGCCAACATGACGTTTACATAGGATGATAGAATAGGTCCTGAAATTTAGTATTATACCACCCAAGTTACCTTAAAAACTTAGGTTTTGGAAATATGGGTGATTAAATTAGTCGCTTTGGATGTGTGGACAGTGATCGACCTAAGTTTGACATAAAATATATAATAAATACGGCAGTGTGTCAGCATGACGTACACGTAGGGTGATGAAATAGGACCAGAACTTCTGTATTATACCACCCAAGTTACCGTAAAAACTTAGGTTTTGGAAATATGGCTGATTAAAGTAGTCGCATTGAGATGTGCGGACAGCGATTTGTCAAAGTATGACATGAAAAATAAAATAAATACGGAGGTGTGCCAACATGACGTACACATAGGATGAAAGAATAGGTCCAGAACTTTAGTACTATACCACCCAAGTTACCGTAAAAACTTAGGTTTTGGAAATATGGCTGATTAAAGTAGTCGCATTGAGATGTGCGGACAGCGATTTGTCTAAGTTTGACATGAAATATAAAAATAAATACGGAGGTGTGCCAACATTACGTACACGTAGGATGAAAGAATAGGACCAGAACTTTAGTACTATACCACCCAAGTTACCTTAAAAACTTAGGTTTTGGAAATATGGTTGATTGAATTAGTCGCTATGCGATGTGCGGACAACGATTTGTCTAAGTTTGACATGAAATATAAAAATAAATACGGAATTGTGGATACATGACGTACACATAGGGTGATAGAATAGGACCAGAACTTCTGTATTATACCACCCAAGTTACCGTAAAAACTTAGGTTTTGGAAATATGGGTGATTAAATTAGTCGCTATGCGATGTGCGGACAACGATTTGTCGAAGTTTGACACGAAATATAAAAAAAATACGGAGGTGTGCCAACATGACGTACACATAGGATGATAGAATAGGTCCAGAACTTTAGTACTATACCACCCAAGTTAACGTAAAAACTTAGGTTTTGGAAATATGGCTGATTAAAGTAGTCGCATTGAGATGTGCGGACAGCGATTTGTCTAAGTTTGACATGAAATATAAAAATAAATACGGAGGTGTGCCAACATTACGTACACGTAGGATGAAAGAATAGGACCAGAACTTTAGTGCTATACCACCCAAGTTACCTTAAAAACATAGGTTTTGGAAATATGGTTGATTAAATTAGTCGCTATGCGATGTGCGGACAACGATTTGTCTAAGTTTGACATGAAAAATAAAAATAAAGACGGAATTTTGGATACATGACGTACACATTGGGTGATATAATAGGATTAGAACTATATTATTATACCACTCAGGTTACCGTCAAAACTTAGGTTTTGGAAATATGGGTGATTAAATTAGTCGCTATGCGATGTGCGGACAACGATTTGTCTAAGTATGACATGAAATATAATAATAAATACGAAGGTGTGCCAACATTACGTACACGTAGGGTGATAGAATAGGACCAGAACTTCTGTATTATACCACCCAAGTTACCGTAAAAACTTAGGTTTTGGAAATATGGGTGATTAAATTAGTCGCTATGCGATGTTCGGACAACGATTTGTCTAAGTTTGACATGAAATATAAAAAAAAATACGGAATTGTGGATACATGACGTACACATAGGGTGATAGAATAGGACCAGAACTTCTGTACTATACCACCCAAGTTACCTTAAAATCTTAGGTTTTGGATATATGGGTGATTAAATTAGTCGCTATGCGATGTGCGGACAACGATTTGTCTAAGTATGACATGAAATATAATAATAAATACAGAGGTGTGCCAACATTACGTACATATAGGGTGATAGAATAGGACCAGAACTTCTGTATTATACCACCTAAGTTACCGTAAAAACTTAGGTTTTGGAAATATGGGTGATTAAATTAGTCGGTATGCGATGTGCGGACAACGATTTGTCTAAGTATGACATGAAATATAATAATAAATACGGAGGTGTGCCAACATTACGTACACGTAGGGTGATAGAATAGGACCAGAGCTTCTGTATTATACCACCCAAGTTACCGTAAAAACTTAGGTTTTGGAAATATGGCTGATTAAAGTAGTCGCATTGAGATGTGCGGACAGCGATTTGTCAAAGTATGACATGAAAAATAAAATAAATACGGAAGTGTGCCAACATGACGTACACATAGGATGATAGAATAGGTCCTGAAATTTAGTATTATACCACCCAAGTTACCTTAAAAACTTAGGTTTTGGAAATATGGGTGATTAAATTAGTCGCTTTGGATGTGTGGACAGTGATCCACCTAAGTTTGACATAAAATATAAAATAAATACGGCAGTGTGTCAGCATGACGTACACATTGGGTGATAGAATAGGATTAGAACTATATTATTATACCACTCAGGTTACCGTCAAAACTTAGGTTTTGGAAATATGGGTGATTAAATTAGTCGCTAAGCGATGTGCGGACAACGATTTGTCTAAGTTTGACATGAAATAAAAAAATAAATACGGAATTGTGGATACATGACGTACACAAAGGGTGATAGAATAGGACCAGAACTTCTGTACTATACCAGCCAAGTTACCTTAAAATCTCAGGTTTTGGATATATGGGTGATTAAATTAGTCGCTATGCGATGTGCGGACAACGATTTGTCTAAGTATGACATGAAATATAATAATAAATACGGAGGTGTGCCAACATTACGTACATATAGGGTGATAGAATAGGACCAGAACTTCTGTATTATACCACCCAAGTAACCGTAAAAAATTAGGTTTTGGAAATATGGCTGATTAAAGTAGTCGCATTAAGATGTGCGGACAGAGATTTGTCGAAGTTTGACACCAAATATAAAAAAATACGGAGGTGTGCCAACATGACGTACACATAGGATGATAGAATAGGTCCAAAACTTTAGTACTATACCACCCAAGTTACCTTAAAAACTTAGGTTTTGGAAATACGGGTGATTAAAATAGTCGCTTTGGATGTGTGGACAGCGATTTGTCTAAGTTTGACATGAAATATAAAAATAAATACGGAATTGTGGATACATGACGTACACATAGGGTGATAGAATAGGACCAGAACTTCTGTATTATACCACCCAAGTTACCGTAAAAACTTAGGTTTTGGAAATATGGGTGATTAAATTAGTCGCATTGAGATGTGCGGACAGCGATTTGTCTAAGTTTGACATGAAATATAAAAATAAATACGGAATTGTGGATACATGACGTACACATAGGGTGATAGAATAGGACCAGAACTTTTGTATTATACCACTCAGGTTACCGACAAAACTTAGGTTTTGGAAATACGGGTGATTAAAATAGTCGCTTTGGATGTGTGGACAGCGATCCACCTATGTTTGACATAAAATATAAAATAAATACGGCAGTGTGTCAGCATGACGTACACGTAGGATGAAAGAATAGGACCAGAACTTTAGTGCTATACCACCCAAGTTACCTTAAAAACTTAGGTTTTGGAAATATGGGTGATTAAATTAGTCGCTATGCGATGTGCGGACAACGATTTGTCTAAGTATGACATGAAATATAATAATAAATACGGAAGTGTGCCAATATTACGTACATATAGGGTGATAGAATTGGACCAGAACTTCTGTATTATACCACCCAAGTTACCGTAAAAACTTAGGTTTTGGAAATATGGCTGATTAAATTAGTCGCTATGCGTTGTGCGGACAAAGATTTGTCGAAGTTTGACACGAAATATAAAAAAAATACGGAGGTGTGCCAACATGACGTACACATAGGATGATAGAATAGGTCCAGAACTTTAGTACTATACCACGCAAGTTACCTTAAAAACTTAGGTTTTGGAAATACGGGTGATTAAAATAGTCGCTTTGGATGTGTGGACAGTGATCCACCTAAGTTTGACATAAAATATAAAATAAATACGGCAGTGTGTCAGCATGACGTACACGTAGGGTGATGAAATAGGACCAGAACTTCTGTATTATACCACCCAAGTTACCGTAAAAACTTAGGTTTTGGAAATATGGCTGATTAAAGTAGTCGCATTGAGATGTGCGGACAGCGATTTGTCAAAGTATGACATGAAAAATAAAATAAATACGGAAGTGTGCCAACATGACGTACACATAGGATGATAGAATAGGTCAGGAACTTTAGTACTATACCACCCAAGTTACCGTAAAAACTTAGGTTTTGGAAATATGGCTGATTAAATTAGTCGCATTGAGATGTGCGGACAGGGATTTGTCTAAGTTTGACATGAAATATAAAAATAAATACGGAATTTTGGATACATGACGTACACATTGGGTGATAGAATAGGATTAGAACTATATTATTATACCACTCAGGTTACCGTCAAAACTTAGGTTTTGGAAATACGGGTGATTGAAATAGTCGCTTTGGATGTGTGGACAGCGATCCACCTAAGTTTGACATAAAATATAAAATAAATACGGCAGTGTGCCAGCATGACGTACACGTAGGATGAAAGAATAGGACCAGAACTTTAGTACTATACCACCCAAGTTACCTTAAAAACGTAGGTTTTGGAAATATGGGTGATTAAATTAGTCGCTATGCGATGTGCGGACAACGATTTGTCTAAGTATGACATGAAATATAATAATAAATACGGAAGTGTGCCAACATTACGTACATATAGGGTGATAGAATAGGACCAGAACTTCTGTATTATACCACCCAAGTTACCGTAAAAACTTAGGTTTTGGAAATATGGCTGATTAAATTAGTCGCTATGCGATGTGCGGACAGAGATTTGTCGAAGTTTGACACGAAATATAAAAAAAATAAGGAGGTGTGCCAACATGACGTACACATAGGATGATAGAATAGGTCCAGAACTTTAGTACTATACCACCCAAGTTACCTTAAAAACTTAGGTTTTGGAAATACGGGTGATTAAAATAGTCGCTTTGGATATGTGGACAGTGATCCACCTAAGTTTGACATAAAATATAAAATAAATACGGCAGTGTGTCAGCATGACGTACACGTAGGATGAAAGAATAGGACCAGAACTTCTGTATTATACCACCCAAGTTACCGTAAAAACTTAGGTTTTGGAAATATGGCTGATTAAAGTAGTCGCATTGAGATGTGCGGACAGCGATTTGTCAAAGTATGACATGAAAAATAAAATAAATACGGAAGTGTGCCAACATGACGTACACATAGGATGATAGAATAGGTCCTGAAATTTAGTATTATACCACCCAAGTTACCTTAAAAACTTAGGTTTTGGAAATATGGGTGATTAAATTAGTCGCTATGCGATGTGCGGACAACGATTTGTCTAAGTTTGACATGAAATATAAAAATAAATACGGAATTGTGGATACATGACGTACACATAGGGTGATAGAATAGGACCAGAACTTCTGTATTATACCACGCAAGTTACCGTAAAAACTTAGGTTTTGGAAATATGGCTGATTAAAGTAGTCGCTATGCGATGTGCGGACAACGATTTGTCGAAGTTTGACACGAAATATAAAAAAATACGGAGGTGTGCCAACATGACGTACACATAGGATGATAGAATAGGTCCTGAACTTTAGTACTATACCACCCAAGTTACCGTAAAAACTTAGGTTTTGGAAATATGGCTGATAAAAGTAGTCGCATTGAGATGTGCGGACAGCGATTTGTCTAAGTTTGACATGAAATATAAAAATAAATACGGAATTGTGGATACATGACGTACACATAGGGTGATAGAATAGGACCAGAACTTCTGTATTATACCACCCAAGTTACCGTAAAAACTTAGGTTTTGGAAATATGGCTGATTAAAGTAGTCGCTATGCGTTGTGCGGACAACGATTTGTCTAAGTTTGACATGAAATATAAAAATAAATACGGAATTTTGGATACATGACGTACACATTGGGTGATAGAATAGGATTAGAACTATATTATTATACCACTCAGGTTACCGTCAAAACTTAGGTTTTGGAAATACGGGTGATTAAAATAGTCGCTTTGGATGTGTGGACAGCGATCCACCTAAGTTTGACATAAAATATGAAATAAATACGGCAGTGTGTCAGCATGACGTACACGTAGGATGAAAGAATAGGACCAGAACTTTAGTACTATACCACCCAAGTTACCGTAAAAACTTAGGTTTTGGAAATATGGGTGATTAAATTAGTCGCTATGCGATGTGCGGACTACGATTTGTCTAAGTATGACATGAAATATAATAATAAATACGGAAGTTAGCCAACATTACGTACATATAGGGTGATAGAATAGGACCAGAACTTCTGTATTATACCACCCAAGTTACCGTAAAAACTTAGGTTTTGGAAATATGGCTGATTTAATTAGTCGCTATGCGATGTGCGGACAGAGATTTGTCGAAGTTTGACACGAAATATAAAAAAATACGGAGGTGTGCCAACATGACGTACACATAGGATGATAGAATAGGTCCAGAACTTTAGTACTATACCACCCAAGTTACCTTAAAAACTTAGGTTTTGGAAATATGGGTGATTAAATTAGTCGCTATGCGATGTGCAGACAACGATTTGTCTAAGTTTGACATAAAATATAAAATAAATACGGCAGTGTGTCAGCATGACGTACACGTAGGGTGATGAAATAGGACCAGAACTTCTGTATTATACCACCCAAGTTACCGTAAAAACTTAGGTTTTGGAAATATGGCTGATTAAAGTAGTCGCATTGAAATGTGCGGACAGCGATTTGTCAAAGTATGACATGAAAAATAAAATAAATACGGAAGTGTGCCAACATGACGTACACATAGGATGATAGAATAGGTCCAGAACTTTAGTACTATACCACCCAAGGTACCGTAAAAACTTAGGTTTTGGAAATATGGCTGATTAAATTAGTCGCATTGAGATGTGCGGACAGCGATTTGTCTAAGTTTGACATGAAATATAAAAATAAATACGGAATTGTGGATACATGACGTACACATAGGGTGATAGAATAGGACCAGAACTTCTGTATTATACCACCCAAGTTACCGTAAAAACTTAGGTTTTGGAAATATGGGTGATTAAATTAGTCGCTATGCGATGTGCGGACAACGATTTGTCTAAGTTTGACATGAAATATAAAAATAAATACGGAATTTTGGATACATGACGTACACATTGGGTGATAGAATAGGATTAGAACTATATTATTATACCACTCAGGTTACCGTCAAAACTTAGGTTTTGGAAATACGGGTGATTAAAATAGTCGCTTTGGATGTGTGGACAGCGATCCACCTAAGTTTGACATAAAATATAAAATAAATACGGCAGTGTGTCAGCATGACGTACACGTAGGATGAAAGAATAGGACCAGAACTTCTGTATTATACCACCCAAGTTACCGTAAAAACTTAGGTTTTGGAAATATGGCTGATTAAAGTAGTCGCATTGAGATGTGCGGACAGCGATTTGTCAAAGTATGACATGAAAAATAAAATAAATACGGAAGTGTGCCAACATGACGTACACATAGGATGATAGAATAGGTCCTGAAAATTAGTATTATACCACCCAAGTTACCTTAAAAACTTAGGTTTTGGAAATATGGGTGATTAAATTAGTCGCTATGCGATGTGCGGACAACGATTTGTCTAAGTTTGACATGAAATATAAAAATAAATACGGAATTGTGGATACATGACGTACACATAGGGTGATAGAATAGGACCAGAACTTCTGTATTATACCACCCAAGTTACCGTAAAAACTTAGGTTTTGGAAATATGGGTGATTAAATTAGTCGCATTGAGATGTGCGGACAGAGATTTGTCGAAGTTTGACACGAAATATAAAAAAAATACGGAGGTGTGCCAACATGACGTACACATAGGATGATAGAATAGGTCCAGAACTTTAGTACTATACCACGCAAGTTACCTTAAAAACTTAGGTTTTGGAAATACGGGTGATTAAAATAGTCGCTTTGGATGTGTGGACAGTGATCCATCTAAGTTTGACATAAAATATAAAATAAATACGGCAGTGTGTCAGCATGACGTACACGTAGGGTGATGAAATAGGACCAGAACTTCTGTATTATACCACCCAAGTTACCGTAAAAACTTAGGTTTTGGAAATATGGCTGATTAAAGTAGTCGCATTGAGATGTGCGGACAGCGATTTGTCAAAGTATGACATGAAAAATAAAATAAATACGGAAGTGTGCCAACATGACGTACACATAGGATGATAGAATAGGTCCAGAACTTTAGTACTATACCACCCAAGTTACCGTAAAAACTTAGGTTTTGGAAATATGGCTGATTAAATTAGTCGCATTGAGATGTGCGGACAGGGATTTGTCTAAGTTTGACATGAAATATAAAAATAAATACGGAATTTTGGATACATGACGTACACATTGGGTGATAGAATAGGATTAGAACTATATTATTATACCACTCAGGTTACCGTCAAAACTTAGGTTTTGGAAATACGGGTGATTGAAATAGTCGCTTTGGATGTGTGGACAGCGATCCACCTAAGTTTGACATAAAATATAAAATAAATACGGCAGTGTGCCAGCATGACGTACACGTAGGATGAAAGAATAGGACCAGAACTTTAGTACTATACCACCCAAGTTACCTTAAAAACGTAGGTTTTGGAAATATGGGTGATTAAATTAGTCGCTATGCGATGTGCGGACAACGATTTGTCTAAGTATGACATGAAATATAATAATAAATACGGAAGTGTGCCAACATTACGTACATATAGGGTGATAGAATAGGACCAGAACTTCTGTATTATACCACCCAAGTTACCGTAAAAACTTAGGTTTTGGAAATATGGCTGATTAAATTAGTCGCTATGCGATGTGCGGACAGAGATTTGTCGAAGTTTGACACGAAATATAAAAAAAATAAGGAGGTGTGCCAACATGACGTACACATAGGATGATAGAATAGGTCCAGAACTTTAGTACTATACCACCCAAGTTACCTTAAAAACTTAGGTTTTGGAAATACGGGTGATTAAAATAGTCGCTTTGGATATGTGGACAGTGATCCACCTAAGTTTGACATAAAATATAAAATAAATACGGCAGTGTGTCAGCATGACGTACACGTAGGATGAAAGAATAGGACCAGAACTTCTGTATTATACCACCCAAGTTACCGTAAAAACTTAGGTTTTGGAAATATGGCTGATTAAAGTAGTCGCATTGAGATGTGCGGACAGCGATTTGTCAAAGTATGACATGAAAAATAAAATAAATACGGAAGTGTGCCAACATGACGTACACATAGGATGATAGAATAGGTCCTGAAATTTAGTATTATACCACCCAAGTTACCTTAAAAACTTAGGTTTTGGAAATATGGGTGATTAAATTAGTCGCTATGCGATGTGCGGACAACGATTTGTCTAAGTTTGACATGAAATATAAAAATAAATACGGAATTGTGGATACATGACGTACACATAGGGTGATAGAATAGGACCAGAACTTCTGTATTATACCACGCAAGTTACCGTAAAAACTTAGGTTTTGGAAATATGGCTGATTAAAGTAGTCGCTATGCGATGTGCGGACAACGATTTGTCGAAGTTTGACACGAAATATAAAAAAATACGGAGGTGTGCCAACATGACGTACACATAGGATGATAGAATAGGTCCTGAACTTTAGTACTATACCACCCAAGTTACCGTAAAAACTTAGGTTTTGAAAATATGGCTGATAAAAGTAGTCGCATTGAGATGTGCGGACAGCGATTTGTCTAAGTTTGACATGAAATATAAAAATAAATACGGAATTGTGGATACATGACGTACACATAGGGTGATAGAATAGGACCAGAACTTCTGTATTATACCACCCAAGTTACCGTAAAAACTTAGGTTTTGGAAATATGGCTGATTAAAGTAGTCGCTATGCGTTGTGCGGACAACGATTTGTCTAAGTTTGACATGAAATATAAAAATAAATACGGAATTTTGGATACATGACGTACACATTGGGTGATAGAATAGGATTAGAACTATATTATTATACCACTCAGGTTACCGTCAAAACTTAGGTTTTGGAAATACGGGTGATTAAAATAGTCGCTTTGGATGTGTGGACAGCGATCCACCTAAGTTTGACATAAAATATGAAATAAATACGGCAGTGTGTCAGCATGACGTACACGTAGGATGAAAGAATAGGACCAGAACTTTAGTACTATACCACCCAAGTTACCGTAAAAACTTAGGTTTTGGAAATATGGGTGATTAAATTAGTCGCTATGCGATGTGCGGACTACGATTTGTCTAAGTATGACATGAAATATAATAATAAATACGGAAGTTAGCCAACATTACGTACATATAGGGTGATAGAATAGGACCAGAACTTCTGTATTATACCACCCAAGTTACCGTAAAAACTTAGGTTTTGGAAATATGGCTGATTTAATTAGTCGCTATGCGATGTGCGGACAGAGATTTGTCGAAGTTTGACACGAAATATAAAAAAATACGGAGGTGTGCCAACATGACGTACACATAGGATGATAGAATAGGTCCAGAACTTTAGTACTATACCACCCAAGTTACCTTAAAAACTTAGGTTTTGGAAATATGGGTGATTAAATTAGTCGCTATGCGATGTGCGGACAACGATTTGTCTAAGTTTGACATAAAATATAAAATAAATACGGCAGTGTGTCAGCATGACGTACACGTAGGGTGATGAAATAGGACCAGAACTTCTGTATTATACCACCCAAGTTACCGTAAAAACTTAGGTTTTGGAAATATGGCTGATTAAAGTAGTCGCATTGAAATGTGCGGACAGCGATTTGTCAAAGTATGACATGAAAAATAAAATAAATACGGAAGTGTGCCAACATGACGTACACATAGGATGATAGAATAGGTCCAGAACTTTAGTACTATACCACCCAAGGTACCGTAAAAACTTAGGTTTTGGAAATATGGCTGATTAAATTAGTCGCATTGAGATGTGCGGACAGCGATTTGTCTAAGTTTGACATGAAATATAAAAATAAATACGGAATTGTGGATACATGACGTACACATAGGGTGATAGAATAGGACCAGAACTTCTGTATTATACCACCCAAGTTACCGTAAAAACTTAGGTTTTGGAAATATGGGTGATTAAATTAGTCGCTATGCGATGTGCGGACAACGATTTGTCTAAGTTTGACATGAAATATAAAAATAAATACGGAATTTTGGATACATGACGTACACATTGGGTGATAGAATAGGATTAGAACTATATTATTATACCACTCAGGTTACCGTCAAAACTTAGGTTTTGGAAATACGGGTGATTAAAATAGTCGCTTTGGATGTGTGGACAGCGATCCACCTAAGTTTGACATAAAATATAAAATAAATACGGCAGTGTGTCAGCATGACGTACACGTAGGATGAAAGAATAGGACCAGAACTTCTGTATTATACCACCCAAGTTACCGTAAAAACTTAGGTTTTGGAAATATGGCTGATTAAAGTAGTCGCATTGAGATGTGCGGACAGCGATTTGTCAAAGTATGACATGAAAAATAAAATAAATACGGAAGTGTGCCAACATGACGTACACATAGGATGATAGAATAGGTCCTGAAAATTAGTATTATACCACCCAAGTTACCTTAAAAACTTAGGTTTTGGAAATATGGGTGATTAAATTAGTCGCTATGCGATGTGCGGACAACGATTTGTCTAAGTTTGACATGAAATATAAAAATAAATACGGAATTGTGGATACATGACGTACACATAGGGTGATAGAATAGGACCAGAACTTCTGTATTATACCACCCAAGTTACCGTAAAAACTTAGGTTTTGGAAATATGGGTGATTAAATTAGTCGCATTGAGATGTGCGGACAGAGATTTGTCGAAGTTTGACACGAAATATAAAAAAAATACGGAGGTGTGCCAACATGACGTACACATAGGATGATAGAATAGGTCCAGAACTTTAGTACTATACCACCCAAGTTACCGTCAAAACTTAGGTTTTGGAAATACGGGTGATTAAAATAGTCGCTTTGGATGTGTGGACAGCGATCCACCTAAGTTTGACATAAAATATAAAATAAATATGGCAGTGTGTCAGCATGACGTACACGTAGGATGAAAGAATAGGACCAGAACTTTAGTACTATACCACCCAAGTTACCTTAAAAACTTAGGTTTTGGAAATATGGCTGATTAAAGTAGTCGCATTGAGATGTGCGGACAGCGATTTGTCAAAGTATGACATGAAAAAAAAATAAATACGGAAGTGTGCCAACATGACGTACACATAGGATGATAGAATAGGTCCTGAAAATTAGTATTATACCACCCAAGTTACCTTAAAAACTTAGGTTTTGGAAATATGGGTGATTAAATTAGTCGCTATGCGATGTGCGGACAACGATTTGTCTAAGTTTGACATGAAATATAAAAATAAATACGGAATTGTGGATACATGACGTACACATAGGGTGATAGAATAGGACCAGAACTTCTGTATTATACCACCCAAGTTACCGTAAAAACTTAGGTTTTGGAAATATGGCTGATTAAAGTAGTCGCTATGCGTTGTGCGGACAACGATTTGTCTAAGTTTGACATGAAATATAAAAATAAATACGGAATTTTGGATACATGACGTACACATTGGGTGATAGAATAGGATTAGAACTATATTATTATACCACTCAGGTTACCGTCAAAACTTAGGTTTTGGAAATACGGGTGATTAAAATAGTCGCTTTGGATGTGTGGACAGCGATCCACCTAAGTTTGACATAAAATATGAAATAAATACGGCAGTGTGTCAGCATGACGTACACGTAGGATGAAAGAATAGGACCAGAACTTTAGTACTATACCACCCAAGTTACCTTAAAAACTTAGGTTTTTGAAATATGGGTGATTAAATTAGTCGCTATGCGATGTGCGGACAACGATTTGTCTAAGTATGACATGAAATATAATAATAAATACGGAAGTTAGCCAACATTACGTACATATAGGGTGATAGAATAGGACCAGAACTTCTGTATTATACCACCCAAGTTACCGTAAAAACTTAGGTTTTGGAAATATGGCTGATTAAATTAGTCGCTATGCGATGTGCGGACAGAGATTTGTCGAAGTTTGACACGAAATATAAAAAAAATACGGAGGTGTGCCAACATGACGTACACATAGGATGATAGAATAGGTCCAGAACTTTAGTACTATACCACCCAAGTTACCTTAAAAACTTAGGTTTTGGAAATATGGGTGATTAAATTAGTCGCTATGCGATGTGCGGACAACGATTCGTCTAAGTTTGACATAAAATATAAAATAAATACGGCAGTGTGTCTGCATGACGTACACGTAGGGTGATGAAATAGGACCAGAACTTCTGTATTATACCACCCAAGTTACCGTAAAAACTTAGGTTTTTGAAATATGGCTGATTAAAGTAGTCGCATTGAGATGTGCGGACAGCGATTTGTCAAAGTATGACATGAAAAATAAAATAAATACGGAAGTGTGCCAACATGACGTACACATAGGATGATAGAATAGGACCAGAACTTCTGTATTATACCACCCAAGTTACCGTAAAAACTTAGGTTTTGGAAATATGGGTGATTAAATTAGTCGCTATGCGATGTGCGGACAACGATTTGTCTAAGTTTGACATGAAATATAAAAATAAATACGGAATTTTGGATACATGACGTACACATTGGGTGATAGAATAGGATTAGAACTATATTATTATACCACTCAGGTTACCGTCAAAACTTAGGTTTTGGAAATACGGGTGATTAAAATAGTCGCTTTGGATGTGTGGACAGCGATCCACCTAAGTTTGACATAAAATATAAAATAAATACGGCAGTGTGTCAGCATGACGTACACGTAGGATGAAAGAATAGGACCAGAACTTCTGTATTATACCACCCAAGTTACCGTAAAAACTTAGGTTTTGGAAATATGGCTGATTAAAGTAGTCGCATTGAGATGTGCGGACAGCGATCTGTCAAAGTATGACATGAAAAATAAAATAAATACGGAAGTGTGCCAACATGACGTACACATAGGATGATAGAATAGGTCCTGAAAATTAGTATTATACCACCCAAGTTACCTTAAAAACTTAGGTTTTGGAAATATGGGTGATTAAATTAGTCGCTATGCGATGTGCGGACAACGATTTGTCTAAGTTTGACATGAAATATAAAAATAAATACGGAATTGTGGATACATGACGTACACATAGGGTGATAGAATAGGACCAGAACTTCTGTATTATACCACCCAAGTTACCGTAAAAACTTAGGTTTTGGAAATATGGGTGATTAAATTAGACGCATTGAGATGTGCGGACAGAGATTTGTCGAAGTTTGACACGAAATATAAAAAAAATACGGAGGTGTGCCAACATGACGTACACATAGGATGATAGAATAGGTCCAGAACTTTAGTACTATACCACCCAAGTTACCGTAAAAACTTAGGTTTTGGAAATATGGCTGATTAAAGTAGTCGCATTGAGATGTGCGGACAGCGATTTGTCTAAGTTTGACATGAAATATAAAAAGAAATACGGAATTGTGGATACATGACGTACACATAGGGTGATAGAATAGGACCAGAACGTCTGTATTATACCACCCAAGTTACTCTAAATACTTAGGTTTTGGAAATATGGCTGATTAAAGTAGTCGCTATGCGATGTGCGGACAACGATTTGTCTAAGTTTGACATGAAATATAAAAATAAATACGGAATTTTGGATACATGACGTACACATTGGGTGATAGAATAGGATTAGAACTATATTATTATAGCCTACCACTCAAGTTACCGTCAAAACTTAGGTTTTGGAAATACGGGTGATTAAAATAGTCGCTTTGGATGTGTGGACAGCGATCCACCTAAGTTTGACATAAAATATAAAATAAATATGGCAGTGTGTCAGCATGACGTACACGTAGGATGAAAGAATAGGACCAGAACTTTAGTACTATACCACCCAAGTTACCTTAAAAACTTAGGTTTTGGAAATATGGCTGATTAAAGTAGTCGCATTGAGATGTGCGGACAGCGATTTGTCAAAGTATGACATGAAAAAAAAATAAATACGGAAGTGTGCCAACATGACGTACACATAGGATGATAGAATAGGTCCTGAAAATTAGTATTATACCACCCAAGTTACCTTAAAAACTTAGGTTTTGGAAATATGGGTGATTAAATTAGTCGCTATGCGATGTGCGGACAACGATTTGTCTAAGTTTGACATGAAATATAAAAATAAATACGGAATTGTGGATACATGACGTACACATAGGGTGATAGAATAGGACCAGAACTTCTGTATTATACCACCCAAGTTACCGTAAAAACTTAGGTTTTGGAAATATGGCTGATTAAATTAGTCGCTATGCGATGTGCGGACAGAGATTTGTCGAAGTTTGACACGAAATATAAAAAAAATACGGAGGTGTGCCAACATGACGTACACATAGGATGATAGAATAGGTCCAGAACTTTAGTACTATACCACCCAAGTTACCGTCAAAACTTAGGTTTTGGAAATACGGGTGATTAAAATAGTCGCTTTGGATGTGTGGACAGCGATCCACCTAAGTTTGACATAAAATATAAAATAAATACGGCAGTGTGTCAGCATGACGTACACGTAGGATGAAAGAATAGGACCAGAACTTCTGTATTATACCACCCAAGTTACCGTAAAAACTTAGGTTTTGGAAATATGGCTGATTAAAGTAGTCGCATTGAGATGTGCGGACAGCGATTTGTCAAAGTATGACATGAAAAATAAAATAAATACGGAAGTGTGCCAACATGACGTACACATAGGATGATAGAATAGGTCCTGAAAATTAGTATTATACCACCCAAGTTACCTTAAAAACTTAGGTTTTGGAAATATGGGTGATTAAATTAGTCGCTATGCGATGTGCGGACAACGATTTGTCTAAGTTTGACATGAAATATAAAAATAAATACGGAATTGTGGATACATGACGTACACATAGGGTGATAGAATAGGACCAGAACTTCTGTATTATACCACCCAAGTTACCGTAAAAACTTAGGTTTTGGAAATATGGGTGATTAAATTAGTCGCATTGAGATGTGCGGACAGAGATTTGTCGAAGTTTGACACGAAATATAAAAAAAATACGGAGGTGTGCCAACATGACGTACACATAGGATGATAGAATAGGTCCAGAACTTTAGTACTATACCACCCAAGTTACCGTCAAAACTTAGGTTTTGGAAATACGGGTGATTAAAATAGTCGCTTTGGATGTGTGGACAGCGATCCACCTAAGTTTGACATAAAATATAAAATAAATATGGCAGTGTGTCAGCATGACGTACACGTAGGATGAAAGAATAGGACCAGAACTTTAGTACTATACCACCCAAGTTACCTTAAAAACTTAGGTTTTGGAAATATGGCTGATTAAAGTAGTCGCATTGAGATGTGCGGACAGCGATTTGTCAAAGTATGACATGAAAAAAAATAAATACGGAAGTGTGCCAACATGACGTACACATAGGATGATAGAATAGGTCCTGAAAATTAGTATTATACCACCCAAGTTACCTTAAAAACTTAGGTTTTGGAAATATGGGTGATTAAATTAGTCGCTATGCGATGTGCGGACAACGATTTGTCTAAGTATGACATGAAATATAATAATAAATACGGAAGTTAGCCAACATTACGTACATATAGGGTGATAGAATAGGACCAGAACTTCTGTATTATACCACCCAAGTTACCGTAAAAACTTAGGTTTTGGAAATATGGCTGATTAAATTAGTCGCTATGCGATGTGCGGACAGAGATTTGTCGAAGTTTGACACGAAATATAAAAAAATACGGAGGTGTGCCAACATGACGTACACATAGGATGATAGAATAGGTCCAGAACTTTAGTACTTTACCACCCAAGTTACCTTAAAAACTTAGGTTTTGGAAATATGGGTGATTAAATTAGTCGCTATGCGATGTGCGGACAACGATTTGTCTAAGTTTGACATAAAATATAAAATAAATACGGCAGTGTGTCAGCATGACGTACACGTAGGGTGATGAAATAGGACCAGAACTTCTGTATTATACCACCCAAGTTACCGTAAAAACTTAGGTTTTGGAAATATGGCTGATTAAAGTAGTCGCATTGAGATGTGCGGACAGCGATTTGTCAAAGTATGACATGAAAAATAAAATAAATACGGAAGTGTGCCAACATGACGTACACATAGGATGATAGAATAGGTCCAGAACTTTAGTACTATACCACCCAAGTTACCGTAAAAACTTAGGTTTTGGAAATATGGCTGATTAAATTAGTCGCATTGAGATGTGCGGACAGCGATTTGTCTAAGTTTGACATGAAATATAAAAATAAATACGGAATTGTGGATACATGACGTACACATAGGGTGATAGAATAGGACCAGAACTTCTGTATTATACCACCCAAGTTACCGTAAAAACTTAGGTTTTGGAAATATGGGTGATTAAATTAGTCGCTATGCGATGTGCGGACAACGATTTGTCTAAGTTTGACATGAAATATAAAAATAAATACGGAATTTTGGATACATGACGTACACATTGGGTGATAGAATAGGATTAGAACTATATTATTATACCACTCAGGTTACCGTCAAAACTTAGGTTTTGGAAATACGGGTGATTAAAATAGTCGCTTTGGATGTGTGGACAGCGATCCACCTAAGTTTGACATAAAATATAAAATAAATACGGCAGTGTGTCAGCATGACGTACACGTAGGATGAAAGAATAGGACCAGAACTTCTGTATTATACCACCCAAGTTACCGTAAAAACTTAGGTTTTGGAAATATGGCTGATTAAAGTAGTCGCATTGAGATGTTTTGACAGCGATTTGTCAAAGTATGACATGAAAAATAAAATAAATACGGAAGTGTGCCAACATGACGTACACATAGGATGATAGAATAGGTCCTGAAAATTAGTATTATACCACCCAAGTTACCTTAAAAACTTAGGTTTTGGAAATATGGGTGATTAAATTAGTCGCTATGCGATGTGCGGACAACGATTTGTCTAAGTTTGACATGAAATATAAAAATAAATACGGAATTGTGGATACATGACGTACACATAGGGTGATAGAATAGGACCAGAACTTCTGTATTATACCACCCAAGTTACCGTAAAAACTTAGGTTTTGGAAATATGGGTGATTAAATTAGTCGCATTGAGATGTGCGGACAGAGATTTGTCGAAGTTTGACACGAAATATAAAAAAAATACGGAGGTGTGCCAACATGACGTACACATAGGATGATAGAATAGGTCCAGAACTTTAGTACTATACCACCCAAGTTACCGTAAAAACTTAGGTTTTGGAAATATGGCTGATTAAAGTAGTCGCATTGAGATGTGCGGACAGCGATTTGTCTAAGTTTGACATGAAATATAAAAAGAAATACGGAATTGTGGATACATGACGTACACATAGGGTGATAGAATAGGACCAGAACGTCTGTATTATACCACCCAAGTTACTCTAAATACTTAGGTTTTGGAAATATGGCTGATTAAAGTAGTCGCTATGCGATGTGCGGACAACGATTTGTCTAAGTTTGACATGAAATATAAAAATAAATACGGAATTTTGGATACATGACGTACACATTGGGTGATAGAATAGGATTAGAACTATATTATTATAGCCTACCACTCAAGTTACCGTCAAAACTTAGGTTTTGGAAATACGGGTGATTAAAATAGTCGCTTTGGATGTGTGGACAGCGATCCACCTAAGTTTGACATAAAATATAAAATAAATATGGCAGTGTGTCAGCATGACGTACACGTAGGATGAAAGAATAGGACCAGAACTTTAGTACTATACCACCCAAGTTACCTTAAAAACTTAGGTTTTGGAAATATGGCTGATTAAAGTAGTCGCATTGAGATGTGCGGACAGCGATTTGTCAAAGTATGACATGAAAAAAAAATAAATACGGAAGTGTGCCAACATGACGTACACATAGGATGATAGAATAGGTCCTGAAAATTAGTATTATACCACCCAAGTTACCTTAAAAACCTAGGTTTTGGAAATATGGGTGATTAAATTAGTCGCTATGCGATGTGCGGACAACGATTTGTCTAAGTTTGACATGAAATATAAAAATAAATACGGAATTGTGGATACATGACGTACACATAGGGTGATAGAATAGGACCAGAACTTCTGTATTATACCACCCAAGTTACCGTAAAAACTTAGGTTTTGGAAATATGGCTGATTAAATTAGTCGCCATGCGATGTGCGGACAGAGATTTGTCGAAGTTTGACACGAAATATAAAAAAAATACGGAGGTGTGCCAACATGACGTACACATAGGATGATAGAATAGGTCCAGAACTTTAGTACTATACCACCCAAGTTACCTTAAAAACTTAGGTTTTGGAAATACGGGTGATTAAAATAGTCGCTTTGGATGTGTGGACAGTGATCCACCTAAGTTTGACATAAAATATAAAATAAATACGGCAGTGTGTCAGCATGACGTACACGTAGGGTGATGAAATAGGACCAGAACTTCTGTATTATACCACCCAAGTTACCGTAAAAACTTAGGTTTTGGAAATATGGCTGATTAAAGTAGTCGCATTGAGATGTGCGGACAACGATTTGTCTAAGTTTGACATGAAATATAAAAATAAATACGGAATTGTGGATACATGACGTACACATAGGGTGATAGAATAGGACCAGAACTTCTGTATTATACCACCCAAGTTACCGTAAAACTTAGGTTTTGGAAATATGGGTGATTAAATTAGTCGCATTGAGATGTGCGGACAGAGATTTGTCGAAGTTTGACACGAAATATAAAAAAAATACGGAGGTGTGCCAACATGACGTACACATAGGATGATAGAATAGGTCCAGAACTTTAGTACTATACCACCCAAGTTACCGTCAAAACTTAGGTTTTGGAAATACGGGTGATTAAAATAGTCGCTTTGGATGTGTGGACAGCGATCCACCTAAGTTTGACATAAAATATAAAATAAATATGGCAGTGTGTCAGCATGACGTACACGTAGGATGAAAGAATAGGACCAGAACTTTAGTACTATACCACCCAAGTTACCGTAAAAACTTAGGTTTTGGAAATATGGCTGATTAAAGTAGTCGCATTGAGATGTGCGGACAGCGATTTGTCTAAGTTTGACATGAAATATAAAAAGAAATACGGAATTGTGGATACATGACGTACACATAGGGTGATAGAATAGGACCAGAACGTCTGTATTATACCACCCAAGTTACTCTAAATACTTAGGTTTTGGAAATATGGCTGATTAAAGTAGTCGCTATGCGATGTGCGGACAACGATTTGTCTAAGTTTGACATGAAATATAAAAATAAATACGGAATTTTGGATACATGACGTACACATTGGGTGATAGAATAGGATTAGAACTATATTATTATAGCCTACCACTCAAGTTACCGTCAAAACTTAGGTTTTGGAAATACGGGTGATTAAAATAGTCGCTTTGGATGTGTGGACAGCGATCCACCTAAGTTTGACATAAAATATAAAATAAATATGGCAGTGTGTCAGCATGACGTACACGTAGGATGAAAGAATAGGACCAGAACTTTAGTACTATACCACCCAAGTTACCTTAAAAACTTAGGTTTTGGAAATATGGCTGATTAAAGTAGTCGCATTGAGATGTGCGGACAGCGATTTGTCAAAGTATGACATGAAAAAAAAAATAAATACGGAAGTGTGCCAACATGACGTACACATAGGATGATAGAATAGGTCCTGAAAATTAGTATTATACCACCCAAGTTACCTTAAAAACTTAGGTTTTGGAAATATGGGTGATTAAATTAGTCGCTATGCGATGTGCGGACAACGATTTGTCTAAGTTTGACATGAAATATAAAAATAAATACGGAATTGTGGATACATGACGTACACATAGGGTGATAGAATAGGACCAGAACTTCTGTATTATACCACCCAAGTTACCGTAAAAACTTAGGTTTTGGAAATATGGCTGATTAAATTAGTCGCTATGCGATGTGCGGACAGAGATTTGTCGAAGTTTGACACGAAATATAAAAAAAATACGGAGGTGTGCCAACATGACGTACACATAGGATGATAGAATAGGTCCAGAACTTTAGTACTATACCACCCAAGTTACCTTAAAAACTTAGGTTTTGGAAATACGGGTGATTAAAATAGTCGCTTTGGATGTGTGGACAGTGATCCACCTAAGTTTGACATAAAATATAAAATAAATACGGCAGTGTGTCAGCATGACGTACACGTAGGGTGATGAAATAGGACCAGAACTTCTGTATTATACCACCCAAGTTACCGTAAAAACTTAGGTTTTGGAAATATGGCTGATTAAAGTAGTCGCATTGAGATGTGCGGACAACGATTTGTCTAAGTTTGACATGAAATATAAAAATAAATACGGAATTGTGGATACATGACGTACACATAGGGTGATAGAATAGGACCAGAACTTCTGTATTATACCACCCAAGTTACCGTAAAAACTTAGGTTTTGGAAATATGGGTGATTAAATTAGTCGCATTGAGATGTGCGGACAGAGATTTGTCGAAGTTTGACACGAAATATAAAAAAAATACGGAGGTGTGCCAACATGACGTACACATAGGATGATAGAATAGGTCCAGAACTTTAGTACTATACCACCCAAGTTACCGTCAAAACTTAGGTTTTGGAAATACGGGTGATTAAAATAGTCGCTTTGGATGTGTGGACAGCGATCCACCTAAGTTTGACATAAAATATAAAATAAATATGGCAGTGTGTCAGCATGACGTACACGTAGGATGAAAGAATAGGACCAGAACTTTAGTACTATACCACCCAAGTTACCGTAAAAACTTAGGTTTTGGAAATATGGGTGATTAAATTAGTCGCATTGAGATGTGCGGACAGAGATTTGTCGAAGTTTGACACGAAATATAAAAAAAATACGGAGGTGTGCCAACATGACGTACACATAGGATGATAGAATAGGTCCAGAACCTTAGTACTATACCACCCAAGTTACCGTAAAAACTTAGGTTTTGGAAATATGGCTGATTAAATTAGTCGCATTGAGATGTGCGGACAGCGATTTGTCTAAGTTTGACATGAAATATAAAAATAAATACGGAATTGTGGATACATGACGTACACATAGGGTGATAGAATAGGACCAGAACTTCTGTATTATACCACCCAAGTTACCGTAAAAACTTAGGTTTTGGAAATATGGGTGATTAAATTAGTCGCTATGCGATGTGCGGACAACGATTTGTCTAAGTTTGACATGAAATATAAAAATAAATACGGAATTGTGGATACATGACGTACACATAGGGTGATAGAATAGGACCAGAACTTCTGTATTATACCAACCAAGTTACCGTAAAAACTTAGGTTTTGGAAATATGGGTGATTAAATTAGTCGCTATGCGATGTGCGGACAACGATTTGTCTAAGTTTGACATGAAATATAAAAATAAATACGGAATTTTGGATACATGACGTACACATTGGGTGATAGAATAGGATTAGAACTATATTATTATACCACTCAGGTTACCGTCAAAACTTAGGTTTTGGAAATACGGTTGATTAAAATAGTCGCTTTGGATGTGTGGACAGCGATCCACCTAAGTTTGACATAAAATATAAAATAAATACGGCAGTGTGTCAGCATGACGTACACGTAGGATGAAAGAATAGGACCAGAACTTCTGTATTATACCACCCAAGTTACCGTAAAAACTTAGGTTTTGGAAATATGGCTGATTAAAGTAGTCGCATTGAGATGTGCGGACAGCGATTTGTCAAAGTATGACATGAAAAATAAAATAAATACGGAAGTGTGCCAACATGACGTACACATAGGATGATAGAATAGGTCCTGAAAATTAGTATTATACCACCCAAGTTACCTTAAAAACTTAGGTTTTGGAAATATGGGTGATTAAATTAGTCGCTATGCGATGTGCGGACAACGATTTGTCTAAGTTTGACATGAAATATAAAAATAAATACGGAATTGTGGATACATGACGTACACATAGGGTGATAGAATAGGACCAGAACTTCTGTATTATACCACCCAAGTTACCGTAAAAACTTAGGTTTTGGAAATATGGGTGATTAAATTAGTCGCATTGAGATGTGCGGACAGAGATTTGTCGAAGTTTGACACGAAATATAAAAAAAATACGGAGGTGTGCCAACATGACGTACACATAGGATGATAGAATAGGTCCAGAACTTTAGTACTATACCACCCAAGTTACCGTAAAAACTTAGGTTTTGGAAATATGGCTGATTAAAGTAGTCGCATTGAGATGTGCGGACAGCGATTTGTCTAAGTTTGACATGAAATATAAAAAGAAATACGGAATTGTGGATACATGACGTACACATAGGGTGATAGAATAGGACCAGAACGTCTGTATTATACCACCCAAGTTACTCTAAATACTTAGGTTTTGGAAATATGGCTGATTAAAGTAGTCGCTATGCGATGTGCGGACAACGATTTGTCTAAGTTTGACATGAAATATAAAAATAAATACGGAATTTTGGATACATGACGTACACATTGGGTGATAGAATAGAATTAGAACTATATTATTATAGCCTACCACTCAAGTTACCGTCAAAACTTAGGTTTTGGAAATACGGGTGATTAAAATAGTCGCTTTGGATGTGTGGACAGCGATCCACCTAAGATTGACATAAAATATAAAATAAATATGGCAGTGTGTCAGCATGACGTACACGTAGGATGAAAGAATAGGACCAGAACTTTAGTACTATACCACCCAAGTTACCTTAAAAACTTAGGTTTTGGAAATATGGCTGATTAAAGTAGTCGCATTGAGATGTGCGGACAGCGATTTGTCAAAGTATGACATGAAAAAAAAAATAAATACGGAAGTGTGCCAACATGACGTACACATAGGATGATAGAATAGGTCCTGAAAATTAGTATTATACCACCCAAGTTACCTTAAAAACTTAGGTTTTGGAAATATGGGTGATTAAATTAGTCGCTATGCGATGTGCGGACAACGATTTGTCTAAGTTTGACATGAAATATAAAAATAAATACGGAATTGTGGATACATGACGTACACATAGGGTGATAGAATAGGACCAGAACTTCTGTATTATACCACCCAAGTTACCGTAAAAACTTAGGTTTTGGAAATATGGCTGATTAAATTAGTCGCTATGCGATGTGCGGACAGAGATTTGTCGAAGTTTGACACGAAATATAAAAAAAATACGGAGGTGTGCCAACATGACGTACACATAGGATGATAGAATAGGTCCAGAACTTTAGTACTATACCACCCAAGTTACCTTAAAAACTTAGGTTTTGGAAATACGGGTGATTAAAATAGTCGCTTTGGATGTGTGGACAGTGATCCACCTAAGTTTGACATAAAATATAAAATAAATACGGCAGTGTGTCAGCATGACGTACACGTAGGGTGATGAAATAGGACCAGAACTTCTGTATTATACCACCCAAGTTACCGTAAAAACTTAGGTTTTGGAAATATGGCTGATTAAAGTAGTCGCATTGAGATGTGCGGACAACGATTTGTCTAAGTTTGACACGAAATATAAAAAAAAACGGAGGTGTGCCAACATGACGTACACATAGGATGATAGAATAGGTCCAGAACTTTAGTACTATACCACCCAAGTTACCGTAAAAACTTAGGTTTTGGAAATATGGCTGATTAAATTAGTCGCATTGAGATGTGCGGACAGCGATTTGTCTAAGTTTGACATGAAATATAAAAATAAATACGGAATTGTGGATACATGACGTACACATAGGGTGATAGAATAGGACCAGAACTTCTGTATTATACCACCCAAGTTACCGTAAAAACTTAGGTTTTGGAAATATGGCTGATTAAATTAGTCGCTATGCGATGTGCGGACAACGATTTGTCTAAGTTTGACATGAAATATAAAAATAAATACGGAATTTTGGATACATGACGTACACATTGGGTGATAGAATAGGATTAGAACTATATTATTATACCACTCAGGTTACCGTCAAAACTTAGGTTTTGGAAATACGGGTGATTAAAATAGTCACTTTGGATGTGTGGACAGCGATCCACCTAAGTTTGACATAAAATATAAAATAAATACGGCAGTGTGTCAGCATGACGTACACATAGGATGAAAGAATAGGACCAGAACTTCTGTATTATACCACCCAAGTTACCGTAAAAACTTAGGTTTTGGAAATATGGCTGATTAAAGTAGTCGCATTGAGATGTGCGGACAGAGATTTGTCAAAGTATGACATGAAAAATAAAATAAATACGGAAGTGTGCCAACATGACGTACAAATAGGATGATAGAATAGGTCCTGAAAATTAGTATTATACCACCCAAGTTACCTTAAAAACTTAGGTTTTGGAAATATGGGTGATTAAATTAGTCGCTATGCGATGTGCGGACAACGATTTGTCTAAGTTTGACATGAAATATAAAAATAAATACGGAATTGTGGATACATGACGTACACATAGGGTGATAGAATAGGACCAGAACATCTGTATTATACCACCCAAGTTACCGTAAAAACTTAGGTTTTGGAAATATGGGTGATTAAATTAGTCGCATTGAGATGTGCGGACAGAGATTTGTCGAAGTTTGACACGAAATATAAAAAAAATACGGAGGTGTGCCAACATGACGTACACATAGGATGATAGAATAGGTCCAGAACTTTAGTACTATACCACCCAAGTTACCGTAAAAACTTAGGTTTTGGAAATATGGGTGATTAAAGTAGTCGCATTGAGATGTGCGGACAGCGATTTGTCTAAGTATGACATGAAATATAATAATAAATACGGAAGTGTGCCAACATTACGTACATATAGGGTGATAGAATAGGACCAGAACGTCTGTATTATACCACCCAAGTTACCGTAAAAACTTAGGTTTTGGAAATATGGCTGATTAAAGTAGTCGCATTGAGATGTGCGGACAGCGATTTGTCTAAGTTTGACATGAAATATAAAAATAAATACGGAATTGTGGATACATGACGTACACATAGGGTGATAGAATAGGACCAGAACATCTGTATTATACCACCCAAGTTACCGTAAAAACTTAGGTTTTGGAAATATGGCTGATTAAAGTAGTCGCATTGAGATGTGCGGACAGCGATTTGTCTAAGTTTGACATGAAATATAAAAATAAATTCGGAATTGTGGATACATGACGTACACATAGGGTGATAGAATAGGACCAGAACGTCTGTATTATACCACCCAAGTTACCGTAAATACTTAGGTTTTGGAAATATGGCTGATTAAAGTAGTCGCTATGCGATGTGCGGACAACGATTTGTCTAAGTTTGACATGAAATATAAAAATAAATACGGAATTTTGGATACATGACGTACACATTGGGTGATAGAATAGGATTAGAACTATATTATTATAGCCTACCACTCAGGTTACCGTCAAAACTTAGGTTTTGGAAATACGGGTGATTAAAATAGTCGCTTTGGATGTGTGGACAGCGATCCACCTAAGTTTGACATAAAATATAAAATAAATACGGCAGTGTGTCAGCATGACGTACACGTAGGATGAAAGAATAGGACCAGAACTTTAGTACTATACCACCCAAGTTACGTTAAAAACTTAGGTTTTGGAAATATGGGTGATTAAATTAGTCGCTATGCGATGTGCGGACAACGATTTGTCTAAGTATGACACGAAATATAAAAAAAATACGGAGGTGTGCCAACATGACGTACACATAGGATGATAGAATAGGTCCAGAACCTTAGTACTATACCACCCAAGTTACCGTAAAAACTTAGGTTTTGGAAATACGGGTGATTAAAATAGTCGCTTTGGATGTGTGGACAGTGATCCACCTAAGTTTGACATAAAATATAAAATAAATACGGCAGTGTGTCAGCATGACGTACACGTAGGGTGATGAAATAGGACCAGAACTTCTGTATTATACCACCCAAGTTACCGTAAAAACTTAGGTTTTGGAAATATGGCTGATTAAAGTAGTCGCATTGAGATGTGCGGACAGCGATTTGTCAAAGTATGACATGAAAAATAAAATAAATACGGAAGTGTGCCAACATGACGTACACATAGGATGATAGAATAGGTCCAGAACTTTAGTACTATACCACCCAAGTTACCTTAATAACTTAGGTTTTGGAAATATGGGTGATTAAAGTAGTCGCATTGAGATGTGCGGACAGCGATTTGTCTAAGTATGACATGAAATATAATAATAAATACGGAAGTGTGCCAACATTACGTACATATAGGGTGATAGAATAGGACCAGAACGTCTGTATTATACCACCCAAGTTACCGTAAAAACTTAGGTTTTGGAAATATGGCTGATTAAAGTAGTCGCATTGAGATGTGCGGACAGCGATTTGTCAAAGTATGACATGAAAAATAAAATAAATACGGAAGTGTGCCAACATGACGTACACATAGGATGATAGAATAGGTCCTGAAATTTAGTATTATACCACCCAAGTTACCTTAAAAACTTAGGTTTTGGAAATATGGGTGATTAAATTAGTCGCTATGCGATGTGCGGACAACGATTTGTCTAAGTTTGACATGAAATATAAAAATAAATACGGAATTGTGGATACATGACGTACACATAGGGTGATAGAATAGGACCAGAACTTCTGTATTATACCACCCAAGTTACCGTAAAAAACTTAGGTTTTGGAAATATGGCTGATTAAAGTAGTCACTACGCGATGTGCGGACAACGATTTGTCGAAGTTTGACACGAAATATAAAAAAATACGGAGGTGTGCCAACATGACGTACACATAGGATGATAGAATAGGTCCAGAACTTTAGTACTATACCACCCAAGTTACCGTAAAAACTTAGGTTTTGGAAATATGGCTGATAAAAGTAGTCGCAATAAGATGTGCGGACAGCGATTTGTCTAAGTTTGACATGAAATATAAAAATAAATACGGAATTGTGGATACATGACGTACACATAGGGTGATAGAATAGGACCAAAACTTCTGTATTATACCACCCAAGTTACCGTAAAAACTTAGGTTTTGGAAATATGGCTGATTAAAGTAGTCGCTATGCGATGTGCGGACAACGATTTGTCTAAGTTTGACATGAAATATAAAAATAAATACGGAATTTTGGATACATGAAGTACACATTGGGTGATAGAATAGGATTAGAACTATATTATTATACCACTCAGGTTACCGTCAAAACTTAGGTTTTGGAAATACGGGTGATTAAAATAGTCGCTTTGGATGTGTGGACAGCGATCCACCTAAGTTTGACATAAAATATAAAATAAATACGGCAGTGTGTCAGCATGACGTACACGTAGGTTGAAAGAATAGGACCAGAACTTTAGTACTATACCACCCAAGTTACCTTAAAAACTTAGGTTTTGGAAATATGGGTGATTAAATTAGTCGCTATGCGATGTGCGGACAACGATTTGTCTAAGTATGACACGAAATATAAAAAAAATACGGAGGTGTGCCAACATGACGTACACATAGGATGATAGAATAGGTCCAGAACTTTAGTACTATACCACCCAAGTTACCGTAAAAACTTAGGTTTTGGAAATACGGGTGATTAAAGTAGTCGCTTTGGATGTGTGGACAGTGATCCACCTAAGTTTGACATAAAATATAAAATAAATACGGCAGTGTGTCAGCATGACGTACACGTAGGGTGATGAAATAGGACCAGAACTTCTGTATTATACCACCCAAGTTACCATAAAAACTTAGGTTTGGAAATATGGCTGATTAAAGTAGTCGCATTGAGATGTGCGGACAGCGATTTGTCAAAGTATGACATGAAAAATAAAATAAATACGGAAGTGTGCCAACATGACGTACACATAGGATGATAGAATTGGTCCTGAAATTTTGTATTATACCACCCAAGTTACCTTAAAAACTTAGGTTTTGGAAATATGGGTGATTAAATTAGTCGCTATGCGATGTGCGGACAGAGATTTGTCGAAGTTTGACACGAAATATAAAAAAAATACGGAGGTGTGCCAACATGACGTACACATAGGATGATAGAATAGGTCCAGAACTTTATTACTATACCACCAAAGTTACCGTAAAAACTTAGGTTTTGGAAATATGGGTGATTAAATTAGTCGCTATGCGATGTGCGGACAACGATTTGTCTAAGTTTGACACGAAATATAAAAAAAATACGGAATTGTGGATACATGACGTACACATAGGGTTATAGAATAGGACCAGAACGTCTGTATTATACCACCCAAGTTACCGTAAAAACTTAGGTTTTGGAAATATGGGTGATTAAAGTAGTCGCATTGAGATGTGCGGACAGCGATTTGTCTAAGTATGACATGAAATATAATAATAAATACGGAAGTGTGCCAACATTACGTACATATAGGGTGATAGAATAGGACCAGAACGTCTGTATTATACCACCCAAGTTACCGTAAAAACTTAGGTTTTGGAAATATGGCTGATTAAAGTAGTCGCATTGAGATGTGCGGACAGCGATTTGTCTAAGTTTGACATGAAATATAAAAATAAATACGGAATTGTGGATACATGACGTACACATAGGGTGATAGAATAGGACCAGAACATCTGTATTATACCACCCAAGTTACCGTAAAAACTTAGGTTTTGGAAATATGGCTGATTAAAGTAGTCGCATTGAGATGTGCGGACAGCGATTTATCTAAGTTTGACATGAAATATAAAAATAAATTCGGAATTGTGGATACATGACGTACACATAGGGTGATAGAATAGGACCAGAACGTCTGTATTATACCACCCAAGTTACCGTAAATACTTAGGTTTTGGAAATATGGCTGATTAAAGTAGTCGCTATGCGATGTGCGGACAACGATTTGTCTAAGTTTGACATGAAATATAAAAATAAATACGGAATTTTGGATACATGACGTACACATTGGGTGATAGAATAGGATTAGAACTATATTATTATAGCCTACCACTCAGGTTACCGTCAAAACTTAGGTTTTGAAAATACGGGTGATTAAAATAGTCGCTTTGGATGTTTGGACAGCGATCCACCTAAGTTTGACATAAAATATAAAATAAATACGGCAGTGTGTCAGCATGACGTACACGTAGGATGAAAGAATAGGACCAGAACTTTAGTACTATACCACCCAAGTTACGTTAAAAACTTAGGTTTTGGAAATATGGGTGATTAAATTAGTCGCTATGCGATGTGCGGACAACGATTTGTCTAAGTATGACACGAAATATAAAAAAAATACGGAGGTGTGCCAACATGACGTACACATAGGATGATAGAATAGGTCCAGAACTTTAGTACTATACCACCCAAGTTACCGTAAAAACTTAGGTTTTGGAAATACGGGTGATTAAAATAGTCGCTTTGGATGTGTGGACAGTGATCCACCTAAGTTTGACATAAAATATAAAATAAATACGGCAGTGTGTCAGCATGACGTACACGTAGGGTGATGAAATAGGACCAGAACTTCTGTATTATACCACCCAAGTTACCGTAAAAACTTAGGTTTTGGAAATATGGCTGATTAAAGTAGTCGCATTGAGATGTGCGGACAGCGATTTGTCAAAGTATGACATGAAAAATAAAATAAATACGGAAGTGTGCCAACATGACGTACACATAGGATGATAGAATAGGTCCTGAAAATTAGTATTATACCACCCAAGTTACCTTAATAACTTAGGCTTTGGAAATATGGGTGATTAAATTAGTCGCTATGCGATGTGCGGACAACGATTTGTCTAGGTTTGACACGAAATATAAAAAAAATACGGAGGTGTGCCAACATGACGTACACATAGGATGATAGAATAGGTCCAGAACTTTAGTACTATACCACCCAAGTTACCTTAATAACTTAGGTTTTGGAAATATGGGTGATTAAAGTAGTCGCATTGAGATGTGCGGACAGCGATTTGTCTAAGTATGACATGAAATATAATAATAAATACGGAAGTGTGCCAACATTACGTACATATAGGGTGATAGAATAGGACCAGAACGTCTGTATTATACCACCCAAGTTACCGTAAAAACTTAGGTTTTGGAAATATGGCTGATTAAAGTAAACGCATTGAGATGTGCGGACAGCGATTTGTCAAAGTATGACATGAAAAATAAAATAAATACGGAAGTGTGCCAACATGACGTACACATAGGATGATAGAATAGGTCCTGAAATTTAGTATTATACCACCCAAGTTACCTTAAAATCTTAGGTTTTGGAAATATGGGTGATTAAATTAGTCGCTATGCGATGTGCGGACAACGATTTGTCTAAGTTTGACATGAAATATAAAAATAAATACGGAATTGTGGATACATGACGTACACATAGGGTGATAGAATAGGACCAGAACTTCTGTATTATACCACCCAAGTTACCGTAAAAAACTTAGGTTTTGGAAATATGGCTGATTAAAGTAGTCACTATGCGATGTGCGGACAACGATTTGTCGAAGTTTGACACGAAATATAAAAAAATACGGAGGTGTGCCAACATGACGTACACATAGGATGATAGAATAGGTCCAGAACTTTAGTACTTTACCACCCAAGTTACCGTAAAAACTTAGGTTTTGGAAATATGGCTGATAAAAGTAGTCGCAATAAGATGTGCGGACAGCGATTTGTCTAAGTTTGACATGAAATATAAAAATAAATACGGAATTGTGGATACATGACGTACACATAGGGTGATAGAATAGGACCAGAGCTTCTGTATTATACCACCCAAGTTACCGTAAAAACTTAGGTTTTGGAAATATGGCTGATTAAAGTAGTCGCTATGCGATGTGCGGACAACGATTTGTCTAAGTTTGACATGAAATATAAAAATAAATACGGAATTTTGGATACATGATGTACACATTGGGTGATAGAATAGGATTAGAACTATATTATTATACCACTCAGGTTACCGTCAAAACTTAGGTTTTGGAAATACGGGTGATTAAAATAGTCGCTTTGGATGTGTGGACAGCGATCCACCTAAGTTTGACATAAAATATAAAATAAATACGGCAGTGTGTCAGCATGACGTACACGTAGGATGAAAGAATAGGACCAGAACTTTAGTACTATACCACCCAAGTTACCTTAAAAACTTAGGTTTTGGAAATATGGGTGATTAAATTAGTCGCTATGCGATGTGCGGACAACGATTTGTCTAAGTATGACACGAAATATAAAAAAAAATAAGGAGGTGTGGCAACATGACGTACACATAGGATGATAGAATAGGTCCAGAACTTTAGTACTATACCACCCAAGTTACCGTAAAAACTTAGGTTTTGGAAATACGGGTGATTAAAGTAGTCGCTTTGGATGTGTGGACAGTGATCCACCTAAGTTTGACATAAAATATAAAATAAATACGGCAGTGTGTCAGCATGACGTACACGTAGGGTGATGAAATAGGACCAGAACTTCTGTATTATACCACCCAAGTTACCATAAAAACTTAGGTTTGGAAATATGGCTGATTAAAGTAGTCGCATTGAGATGTGCGGACAGCGATTTGTCAAAGTATGACATGAAAAATAAAATAAATACGGAAGTGTGCCAACATGACGTACACATAGGATGATAGAATAGGTCCTGAAATTTTGTATTATACCACCCAAGTTACCTTAAAAACTTAGGTTTTGGAAATATGGGTGATTAAATTAGTCGCTATGCGATGTGCGGACAGAGATTTGTCGAAGTTTGACACGAAATATAAAAAAAATACGGAGGTGTGCCAACATGACGTACACATAGGATGATAGAATAGGTCCAGAACTTTATTACTATACCACCAAAGTTACCGTTAAAACTTAGGTTTTGGAAATATGGGTGATTAAATTAGTCGCTATGCGATGTGCGGACAACGATTTGTCTAAGTTTGACACGAAATATAAAAAAAATACGGAATTGTGGATACATGACGTACACATAGGGTTATAGAATAGGACCAGAACTTCTGTATTATACCACCCAAGTTACCGTAAAAACTTAGGTTTTGGAAATATGGGTGATTAAAGTAGTCGCATTGAGATGTGCGGACAGCGATTTGTCTAAGTATGACATGAAATATAATGATAAATACGGAGGTGTGCCAACATTACGTACATATAGGGTGATAGAATAGCACCAGAACTTCTGTATTATACCACCCAAGTTACCGTAAAAACTTAGGTTTTGGAAATATGGCTGATTAAATTAGTCGCTATGCGATGTGCGGACAGAGATTTGTCGAAGTTTGACACGAAATATAAAAAAAAATACGGAGGTGTGCCAACATGACGTACACATAGGATGATAGAATAGGTCCAGAACTTTAGTACTATACCACCCAAGTTACCGTAAAAACTTAGGTTTTGGAAATACGGGTGATTAAAGTAGTCGCTTTGGATGTGTGGACAGTGATCCACCTAAGTTTGACATAAAATATAAAATAAATACGGCAGTGTGTCAGCATGACGTACACGTAGGGTGATGAAATAGGACCAGAACTTCTGTATTATACCACCCAAGTTACCATAAAAACTTAGGTTTTGGAAATATGGCTGATTAAAGTAGTCGCATTGAGATGTGCGGACAGCGATTTGTCAAAGTATGACATGAAAAATAAAATAAATACGGAAGTGTGCCAACATGACGTACACATAGGATGATAGAATAGGTCCTGAAATTTTGTATTATACCACCCAAGTTACCTTAAAAACTTAGGTTTTAGAAATATGGGTGATTAAATTAGTCGCTATGCGATGTGCGGACAGAGATTTG
Organism: Flexamia atlantica; assembly: GCA_035578135.1. Taxonomy (NCBI): domain Eukaryota; kingdom Metazoa; phylum Arthropoda; class Insecta; order Hemiptera; family Cicadellidae; genus Flexamia; species Flexamia atlantica. The sequence goes on along the minus strand of JAQJVK010000290.1, from coordinate 91,539 downwards.
TCGAAGTTTGACACGAAATATAAAAAAAATACGGAGGTGTGCCAACATGACGTACACATAGGATGATAGAATAGGTCCAGAACTTTATTACTATACCACCAAAGTTACCGTAAAAACTTAGGTTTTGGAAATATGGGTGATTAAATTAGTCGCTATGCGATGTGCGGACAACGATTTGTCTAAGTTTGACACGAAATATAAAAAAAATACGGAGGTGTGCCAACATGACGTACACATAGGATGATAGAATAGGTCCAGAACTTTAGTAATATACCACCCAAGTTACCTTAAAAACTTAGATTCTGGAAATACGGGTGATTAAAATAGTCGCTTTGGATGTATGGACAGCGATCCACCTAAGTTTGACATAAAATATAAAATAAATACGGCAGTGTGTCAGCATGACGTACACGTAGGATGAAAGAATAGGACCAGAACTTTAGTACTATACCACCCAAGTTACCTTAAATACTTAGGTTTTGGAAATACGGGTGATTAAAATAGTCGCTATGCGATGTGCGGACAACGATTTGTCTAAGTATGACATGAAATATAATAATAAATACGGAGGTGTGCCAACATTACGTACACGTAGGGTGATAGAATAGGACCAGAACTTCTGTATTATACCACCCAAGTTACCGTAAAAACTTAGGTTTTGGAAATATGGCTGATTAAAGTAGTCGCATTGAGATGTGCGGACACAGATTTGTCGAAGTTTGACACGAAATATAAAAAAAATACGGAGGTGTGCCAACATGACGTACACATAGGATAATAGAATAGGTCCAGAACTTTAGTACTATACCACCCAAGTTACCTTAAAAACTTAGGTTTTGGAAATACGGGTGATTAAAATAGTCGCTTTGGATGTGTGGACAGTGATCCACCTAAGTTTGACATAAAATATAAAATAAATACGGCAGTGTGTCAGCATGACGTACACGTAGGGTGATGAAATAGGACCAGAACTTCTGTATTATACCACCCAAGTTACCGTAAAAACTTAGGTTTTGGAAATATGGCTGATTAAATTAGTCGCTATGCGATGTGCGGACAACGATTTGTCTAAGTTTGACATGAAATATAAAAAGAAATACGGAGGTGTGGTAATTCTTAGGTGGATACATGACGTACACATAGGGTGATAGAATAGGACCAGAACTTCTGTATTATACCACCCAAGTTACCGTAAAAACTTAGGTTTTGGAAATATGGGTGATTAAATTAGTCGCTATGCGATGTGCGGACAACGATTTGTCGAAGTTTGACACGAAATATAAAAAAAATACGGAGGTGTGCCAACATGACGTACACATAGGATGATAGAATAGGTCCAGAACTTTAGTACTATACCACCCAAGTTACCATAAAAACTTAGGTTTTGGAAATATGGGTGATTAAATTAGTCGCTATGCGATGTGCGGACAACGATTTGTCTAAGTATGACATGAAATATAATAATAAATACGGAGGTGTGCCAACATTACGTACACGTAGGGTGATAGAATAGGACCAGAACTTTAGTACTTTACCACCCAAGTTACCGTAAAAACTTAGGTTTTGGAAATATGGCTGATTAAAGTAGTCGCATTGAGATGTGCGGACAGCGATTTGTCTAAGTTTGACATGAAATATAAAAATAAATACGGAATTGTGGATACATGACGTACACATAGGGTGATAGAATAGGACCAGAACTTCTGTATTATACCACCCAAATTACCGTAACAACTTAGGTTTTGGAAATATGGGTGATTAAATTAGTCGCTATGCGATGTGCGGACAACGATTTGTCGAAGTTTGACACGAAATATAAAAATAAATACGGAATTGTGGATACATGACGTACACATAGGGTGATAGAATAGGACCAGAACTTCTGTATTATACCACCCAAGTTACCGTAAAAACTTAGGTTTTGGAAATATGGTTGATTAAAGTAGTCGCTATGCGATGTGCGGACAACGATTTGTCTAAGTTTGACACGAAATATAAAAAAAATACGGAGGTGTGCCAACATGACGTACACATAGGATGATAGAATAGGTCCAGAACTTTAGTACTATACCACCAAAGTTACCGTAAAAACTTAGGTTTTGGAAATATGGGTGATTAAATTAGTCGCTATGCGATGTGCGGACAACGATTTGTCTACGTTTGACATGAAATATAAAAATAAATACGGAGGTGTGCCAACATGACGTACACATAGGGTGACAGAATAGGACCAGAACTTTAGTACTTTACCACCCAAGTTACCGTAAAAACTTAGGTTTTGGAAATATGGGTGATTAAATTAGTCGCTTTGGATGTGTGGACAGTGATCCACCTAAGTTTGACATAAAATATAAAATAAATACGGCAGTGTGTCAGCATGACGTACACGTAGGGTGATGAAATAGGACCAGAACCTCTGTATTATACCACCCAAGTTACCGTAAAAACTTAGGTTTTGGAAATATGGCTGATTAAATTAGTCGCTATGCGATGTGCGGACAACGATTTGTCTAAGTTTGACATGAAATATAAACATAAATACGGAATTGTGGATACATGACGTACACATAGGGTGATAGAATAGGACCAGAACTTCTGTATTATACCACCCAAGTTACCGTAAAAACTTAGGTTTTGGAAATATGGGTGATTAAATTAGTCGCTATGCGATGTGCGGACAACGATTTGTCGAAGTTTGACACGAAATATAAAAAAAATACGGAGGTGTGCCAACATGACGTACACATAGGATGATAGAATAGGTCCAGAACTTTAGTAATATACCACCCAAGTTACCTTAAAAACTTAGATTCTGGAAATACGGGTGATTAAAATAGTCGCTTTGGATGTGTGGACAGCGATCCACCTAAGTTTGACATAAAATATAAAATAAATACGGCAGTGTGTCAGCATGACGTACACGTAGGATGAAAGAATAGGACCAGAACTTTAGTACTATACCACCCAAGTTACCTTAAAAACTTAGGTTTTGGAAATACGGGTGATTAAAATAGTCGCTATGCGATGTGCGGACAACGATTTGTCTAAGTATGACACGAAATATAAAAAAAATACGGAGGTGTGCCAACATGACGTACACATAGGATGATAGAATAGGTCCAGAACTTTAGTACTATACCACCCAAGTTACCTTAAAAACTTAGGTTTTGGAAATACGGGTGATTAAAATAGTCGCTTTGGATGTGTGGACAGCGATCCACCTAAGTTTGACATAAAATGTAAAATAAATACGGCAGTGTGTCAGCATGACGTACACGTAGGATGAAAGAATAGGACCAGAACTTTAGTACTATACCACCCAAGTTACCTTAAAAACTTAGGTTTTGGAAATATGGGTTATTAAATTAGTCGCTATGCGATGTGCGGACAACGATTTGTCTAAGTATGACATGAAATATAATAATAAATACGGAGGTGTGCCAACATTACGTACACGTAGGGTGATAGAATAGGACCAGAACTTCTGTATTATACCACCCAAGTTACCGTAAAAACTTAGGTTTTGGAAATATGGCTGATTAAAGTAGTCGCATTGAGATGTGCGGACACAGATTTGTCGAAGTTTGACACGAAATATAAAAAAAATACGGAGGTGTGCCAACATGACGTACACATAGGATAATAGAATAGGTCCAGAACTTTAGTACTATACCACCCAAGTTACCTTAAAAACTTAGGTTTTGGAAATACGGGTGATTAAAATAGTCGCTTTGGATGTGTGGACAGTGATCCACCTAAGTTTGACATAAAATATAAAATAAATACGGCAGTGTGTCAGCATGACGTACACGTAGGGTGATGAAATAGGACCAGAACTTCTGTATTATACCACCCAAGTTACCGTAAAAACTTAGGTTTTGGAAATATGGCTGATTAAATTAGTCGCTATGCGATGTGCGGACAACGATTTGTCTAAGTTTGACATGAAATATAAAAATAAATACGGAGGTGTGGTAATTCTTAGGTGGATACATGACGTACACATAGGGTGATAGAATAGGTCCAGAACTTTAGTACTATACCACCCAAGTTACCATAAAAACTTAGGTTTTGGAAATATGGGTGATTAAATTAGTCGCTATGCGATGTCCGGACAACGATTTGTCTAAGTATGACATGAAATATAATAATAAATACGGAGGTGTGCCAACATTACGTACACGTAGGGTGATAGAATAGGACCAGAACTTCTGTATTATACCACCCAAATTACCGTAAAAACTTAGGTTTTGGAAATATGGCTGATTAAAGTAGTCGTATTGAGATGTGCGGACAGCGATTTGTCAAAGTATGACATCAAAAATAAAATAAATACGGAAGTGTGCCAACATGACGTACACATAGGATGATAGAATAGGTCCTGAAATTTAGTATTATACCACCCAAGTTACCTTAAAAACTTAGGTTTTGGAAATATGGGTGATTAAATTAGTCGCTATGCGATGTGCGGACAACGATTTGTCTAAGTTTGACATGAAATATAAAAATAAATATGGAATTGTGGATACATGACGTACACATAGGGTGATAGAATAGGACCAGAACTTCTGTATTATACCACCCAAGTTACCGTAAAAACTTAGGTTTTGGAAATATGGGTGATTAAATTAGTCGCTATGCGATGTGCGGACAACGATTTGTCTAAGTATGACATGAAATATAATAATAAATACGGAGGTGTGCCAACATTACGTTAACGTAGGGTGATAGAATAGGACCAGAACTTCTGTATTATACCACCCAAGTTACCGTAAAAACTTAGGTTTTGGAAATATGGCTGATTAAAGTAGTCGCATTGAGATGTGCGAACAGAGATTTGTCGAAGTTTGACACGAAATATAAAAAAATACGGAGGTGTGCCAACATGACGTACACATAGGATGATAGAATAGGTCCAGAACTTTAGTACTATACCACCCAAGTTACCTTAAAAACTTAGGTTTTGGAAATACGGGTGATTAAAATAGTCGCTTTGGATGTGTGGACAGCGATCCACCTAAGTTTGACATAAAATATAAAATAAATACGGCAGTGTGTCAGCATGACGTACACGTAGGATGAAAGAATAGGACCAGAACCTTAGTACTATACCACCCAAGTTACCTTAAAAACTTAGGTTTTGGAAATACGGGTGATTAAAATAGTCGCTATGCGATGTGCGGACAACGATTTGTCTAAGTATGACACGAAATATAAAAAAAATACGGAGGTGTGCCAACATGACGTACACATAGGATGATAGAATAGGACCAGAACTTTAGTACTATACCACCCAAGTTACCTTAAAAACTTAGGTTTTGGAAATACGGGTGATTAAAATAGTCGCTTTGGATGTGTGGACAGCGATCCACCTAAGTTTGACATAAAATATAAAATAAATACGGCAGTGTGTCAGCATGACGTACACGTAGGATGAAAGAATAGGACCAGAACTTTAGTACTATACCACCCAAGTTACCTTAAAAACTTAGGTTTTGGAAATACGGGTGATTAAAATAGTCGCTTTGGATGTGTGGACAGTGATCCACCTGAGTTTGACATAAAATATAAAATAGATACGGCAGTGTGTCAGCATGACGTACACGTAGGGTGATGAAATAGGACCAGAACTTCTGTATTATACCACCCAAGTTACCGTAAAAACTTAGGTTTTGGAAATATGGCTGATTAAAGTAGTCACATTGAGATGTGCGGACAGCGATTTGTCAAAGTATGACATGAAAAATAAAATAAATATGAAAGTGTGCCAACATGACGTACACATAGGATGATAGAATAGGTCCTGAAATTTAGTATTATACCACCCAAGTTACCTTAAAAACTTAGGTTTTGGAAATATGGGTGATTAAATTAGTCGCTATGCGATGTGCGGACAACGATTTGTCTAAGTTTGACATGAAATATAAAAATAAATACGGAATTGTGGGTACATGAGGTACACATAGGGTGATAGAGTAGGACCAGAACTTCTGTATTATACCACCCAAGTTACCGTAAAAACTTAGGTTTTGGAAATACGGGTGATTAAAATAGTCGCTTTGGATGTGTGGACAGCGATCCACCTAAGTTTGACATAAAATATAAAATAAATACGGCAGTGTGTCAGCATGACGTACACGTAGGATGAAAGAATAGGACCAGAACTTTAGTACTATACCACCCAAGTTACCTTAAAAACTTAGGTTTTGGAAATATGGCTGATTAAAGTAGTCGCATTGAGATGTTTGGACAACGATTTGTCTAAGTTTGACATAAAAAAAAATAAATACGGAATTTTGGATACATGACGTACACATTGGGTGATAGAATTGGATTAGAACTATATTATTATACCACCCAGGTTACCGTCAAAACTTAGGTTTTGGAAATACGGGTGATTAAAATAGTCGCTTTGGATGTGTGGACAGCGATCCACCTAAGTTTGACATAAAATATAAAATAAATACGGCAGTGTGTCAGCATGACGTACACGTAGGATGATAGAATAGGTTCAGAACTTCTGTATTATACCACCCAAGTTACCGTAAAAACTTACGTTTTGGAAATATAGCTGATTAAAGTAGTCGCATTGAGATGAGCGGACAGAGATTTGTCGAAGTTTGACACGAAATAAAAAAATAAATACTGAATTGTGGATACATGACGTACACATAGGGTGATAGAATAGGACCTGAAATTTAGTATTATACCACCCAAGTTACCTTAAAAACTTAGGTTTTGGAAATATGGGTGATTAAATTAGTCGCTATGCGATGTGCGGACAACGATTTGTCGAAGTTTGACATGAAATATAAAAATAAATACGGAATTGTGGATACATGACGTACACATAGGGGTACACTTAGGGTGATAGAATAGGACCAGAACTTCTGTATTATACCACCCAAGTTACCGTAAAAACTTAGGTTTTGGAAATATGGCTGATTAAAGTAGTCGCATTGAGATGTGCGGACAGCGATTTGTCAAAGTATGACATGAAAAATAAAATAAATACGGAATTGTGGATACATGACGTACACATAGGATGATAGAATAGGTCCTGAAATTTAGTATTATACCACCCAAGTTACCTTAAAAACTTAGGTTTTGGAAATATGGGTGATTAAATTAGTCGCATTGAGATGTGCGGACAGAGATTTGTCGAAGTTTGACACGAAATATAAAAATAAATACGGAATTGTGGATACATGACGTACACATAGGGTGATAGAATAGGACCAGAACTTCTGTATTATACCACCCAAGTTACCGTAAAAACTTAGGTTTTGGAAATATTGCTGATTAAAGTAGTCGCAGTGAGATGTGCGGACAGCGATTTGTCAAAGTATGACATGAAAAATAAAATAAATACGGAAGTGTACCAACATTACGTACACGTAGGGTGATAGAATAGGTCCTGAAATTTAGTATTATACCACCCAAGTTACCGTAAAAACTTAGGTTTTGGAAATATGGGTGATTAAATTAGTCGCATTGAGATGTGCGGACAGCGATTTGTCAAAGTATGACATGAAAAATAAAATAAATACGGAAGTGTGCCAACATTACGTACACGTAGGGTGATAGAATAGGTCCTGAAATTTTGTATTATACCACCCAAGTTACCTTAAAAACTTAGGTTTTGGAAATATGGGTGATTAAATTAGTCGCATTGAGATGTGCGGACAGAGATTTGTCGAAGTTTGACACGAAATATAAAAATAAATACGGAATTGTGGATACATGACGTACACGTAGGGTGATAGAATAGGTCCTGAAATTTAGTATTATACCACCCAAGTTACCGTAAAAAATTAGGTTTTGGAAATATGGGTGATTAAATTAGTCGCTATATGATGTGCGGACAACGATTTGTCTAAGTATGACATGAAATATAATAATAAATACGGAGGTGTGCCAACATAACGTACACGTAGGGTGATAGAATAGGACCAGAACTTCTGTATTATACCACCCAAGTTACCGTAAAAACTTAGGTTTTGGAAATATGGGTGATTAAATTAGTCGCTATGTGATGTGCGGACAACGATTTGTCTAAGTATGACATGAAATATAATAATAAATACGGAGGTGTGCCAACATTACGTACACGTAGGGTGATAGAATAGGACCAGAACTTCTGTATTATACCACCCAAGTTACCGTAAAAACTTAGGTTTTGGAAATATTGCTGATTAAAGTAGTCGCATTGAGATGTGCGGACAGCGATTTGTCAAAGTATGACATGAAAAATAAAATAAATACGGAAGTGTGCCAACATTACGAACACGTAGGGTGATAGAATAGGTCCTGAAATTTAGTATTATACCACCCAAGTTACCGTAAAAACTTAGGTTTTGGAAATATGGGTGATTAAATTAGTCGCATTGAGATGTGCGGACAACGATTTGTCTAAGTATGACATGAAATATAATAATAAATACGGAGGTGTGCCAACATTACGTACACGTAGGGTGATAGAATAGGACCAGAACTTCTGTATTATACCACCCAAGTTACCGTAAAAACTTAGGTTTTGGAAATATGGGTGATTAAATTAGTCGCTATGTGATGTGCGGACAACGATTTGTCTAAGTATGACATGAAATATAATAATAAATACGGAGGTGTGCCAACATTACGTACACGTAGGGTGATAGAATAGGACCAGAACCTCTGTATTATACCACCCAAGTTACCGTAAAAACTTAGGTTTTGGAAATATGGCTGATTAAAGTAGTCGCATTGGATGTGCGGACAGAGATTTGTCGAAGTTTGACACGAAATATAAAAAAAATACGGAGGTGTGCCAACATGACGTACACATAGGATGATAGAATAGGTCCAGAACTTTAGTACTATACCACCCAAGTTACCTTAAAAACTTAGGTTTTGGAAATACGGGTGATTAAAATTGTCGCTTTGGATGTGTGGACAGCGATCCACCTAAGTTTGACATAAAATATAAAATAAATACGGCAGTGTGTCAGCATGACGTACACGTAGGATGAAAGAATAGGACCAGAACTTTAGTACTATACCACCCAAGTTACCTTAAAAACTTAGGTTTTGGAAATATGGGTGATTAAATTAGTCGCTATGCGATGTGCGGACAACGATTTGTCGAAGTTTGACATGAAATATAAAAATAAATACGGAATTGTGGATACATGACGTACACATAGGGGTACACTTAGGGTGATAGAATAGGACCAGAACTTCTGTATTATACCACCCAAGTTACCGTAAAAACTTAGGTTTTGGAAATATGGCTGATTAAAGTAGTCGCATTGAGATGTGCGGACAGCGATTTGTCAAAGTATGACATGAAAAATAAAATAAATACGGAATTGTGGATACATGACGTACACATAGGATGATAGAATAGGTCCTGAAATTTAGTATTATACCACCCAAGTTACCTTAAAAACTTAGGTTTTGGAAATATGGGTGATTAAATTAGTCGCATTGAGATGTGCGGACAACGATTTGTCTAAGTTTGACATGATATATAAAAATAAATACGGAATTGTGGATACATGACGTACACATAGGGTGATAGAATAGGACCAGAACTTCTGTATTATACCACCCAAGTTACCGTAAAAACTTAGGTTTTGGAAATATTGCTGATTAAAGTAGTCGCATTGAGATGTGCGGACAGCGATTTGTCAAAGTATGACATGAAAAATAAAATAAATACGGAAGTGTGCCAACATTACGTACACGTAGGGTGATAGAATAGGTCCTGAAATTTAGTATTATACCACCCAAGTTACCGTAAAAACTTAGGTTTTGGAAATATGGGTGATTAAATTAGTCGCTATGTGATGTGCGGACAACGATTTGTCTAAGTATGACATGAAATATAATAATAAATACGGAGGTGTGCCAACATTACGTACACGTAGGGTGATAGAATAGGACCAGAACTTCTGTATTATACCACCCAAGTTACCGTAAAAACTTAGGTTTTGGAAATATGGGTGATTAAATTAGTCGCATTGAGATGTGCGGACAGAGATTTGTCGACGTTTGACACGAAATATAAAAATAAATACGGAATTGTGGATACATGACGTACACGTAGGGTGATAGAATATGTCCTGAAATTTAGTATTATACCACCCAAGTTACCGTAAAAACTTAGGTTTTGGAAATATGGGTGATTAAATTAGTCGCTATGTGATGTGCGGACAACGATTTGTCTAAGTATGACATGAAATATAATAATAAATACGGAGGTGTGCCAACATTACGTACACGTAGGGTGATAGAATAGGACCAGAACTTCTGTATTATACCACCCAAGTTACCGTAAAAACTTAGGTTTTGGAAATATGGGTGATTAAATTAGTCGCTATGTGATGTGCGGACAACGATTTGTCTAAGTATGACATGAAATATAATAATAAATACGGAGGTGTGCCAACATTACGTACACGTAGGGTGATAGAATAGGACCAGAACTTCTGTATTATACCACCCAAGTTACCGTAAAAACTTAGATTTTGGAAATATGGCTGATTAAAGTAGTCGCATTGAGATGTGCGGACAGCGATTTGTCAAAGTATGACATGAAAAATAACATAAATACGGAATTGTGGATACATGACGTACACATAGGATGATAGAATAGGTCCAGAACTTTAGTACTATACCACCCAAGTTACCGTAAAAACTTAGGTTTTGGAAATATGGGTGATTAAAATAGTCGCTATGCGATGTGCGGACAACGATTTGTCTAAGTTTGACATGAAATATAAAAATAAATACGGAATTGTGGATACATGACGTACACATAGGGTGATAGAATAGGTCCTAAAATTTAGTATTATACCATATTATACCACCCAAGTTACCGTAAAAACTTAGGTTTTGGAAATATGGGTGATTAAAGTAGTCGCAGTGAGACGTGCGGACAGAGATTTGTCGAAGTTTGACAAGAAAAATAAAAAAAATACGGAGGTGTGCCAACATGACGTACACATAGGATGATAGAATAGGTCCTGAAATTTAGTATTATACCACCCAAGTTACCTTAAAAACTTAGGTTTTGGAAATATGGGTGATTAAATTAGTCGCATTGAGATGTGCGGACAACGATTTGTCTAAGTTTGACATGAAATATAAAAATAAATACGGAATTGTGGATACATGACGTACACATAGGGTGATAGAATAGGACCAGAACTTCTGTATTATACCACCCAAGTTACCGTAAAAACTTAGGTTTTGGAAATATTGCTGATTAAAGTAGTCGCATTGAGATGTGCGGACAGCGATTTGTCAAAGTATGACATGAAAAATAAAATAAATACGGAAGTGTGCCAACATTACGAACACGTAGGGTGATAGAATAGGTCCTGAAATTTAGTATTATACCACCCAAGCTACCGTAAAAACTTAGGTTTTGGAAATATGGGTGATTAAATTAGTCGCTATGCGATGTGCGGACAACGATTTGTCTAAGTATGACATGAAATATAATAATAAATACGGAGGTGTGCCAACATTACGTACACGTAGGGTGATAGAATAGGACCAGAACTTCTGTATTATACCACCCAAGTTACCGTAAAAACTTAGGTTTTGGAAATATGGGTGATTAAATTAGTCGCTATGTGATGTGCGGACAACGATTTGTCTAAGTATGACATGAAATATAATAATAAATACGGAGGTGTGCCAACATTACGTACACGTAGGGTGATAGAATAGGACCAGAACCTCTGTATTATACCACCCAAGTTACCGTAAAAACTTAGGTTTTGGAAATATGGCTGATTAAAGTAGTCGCATTGGATGTGCGGACAGAGATTTGTCGAAGTTTGACACGAAATATAAAAAAAATACGGAGGTGTGCCAACATGACGTACACATAGGATGATAGAATAGGTCCAGAACTTTAGTACTATACCACCCAAGTTACCTTAAAAACTTAGGTTTGGAAATACGGGTGATTAAAATAGTCGCTTTGGATGTGTGGACAGCGATCCACCTAAGTTTGACATAAAATATAAAATAAATACGGCAGTGTGTCAGCATGACGTACACGTAGGATGAAAGAATAGGACCAGAACTTTAGTACTATACCACCCAAGTTACCTTAAAAACTTAGGTTTTGGAAATATGGCTGATTAAAGTAGTCGCATTGAGATGTTTGGACAACGATTTGTCTAAGTTTGACATGAAATATAAAAATAAATACGGAATTTTGGATACATGACGTACACATTGGGTGATAGAATAGGATTAGAACTATATTATTATACCACTCAGGTTACCGTCAAAACTTAGGTTTTGGAAATACGGGTGATTAAAATAGTCGCTTTAGATGTGTGGACAGCGATCCACCTAAGTTTGTCATAAAATATAAAATAAATACGGCAGTGTGTCAGCATGACGTACACGTAGGATGATAGAATAGGTTCAGAACTTCTGTATTATACCACATAAGTTACCGTAAAAACTTAGGTTTTGGAAATATGGCTGATTAAAGTAGTCGCATTGAGATGAGCGGACAGAGATTTGTCGAAGTTTGACACGAAATAAAAAAATAAATACTGAATTGTGGATACATGACGTACACATAGGGTGATAGAATAGGACCTGAAATTTAGTATTATACCACCCAAGTTACCTTAAAAACTTAGGTTTTGGAAATATGGGTGATTAAATTAGTCGCTATGCGATGTGCGGACAACGATTTGTCGAAGTTTGACATGAAATATAAAAATAAATACGGAATTGTGGATACATGACGTACACATAGGGGTACACTTAGGGTGATAGAATAGGACCAGAACTTCTGTATTATACCACCCAAGTTACCGTAAAAACTTAGGTTTTGGAAATATGGCTGATTAAAGTAGTCGCATTGAGATGTGCGGACAGCGATTTGTCAAAGTATGACATGAAAAATAAAATAAATACGGAATTGTGGATACATGACGTACACATAGGATGATAGAATAGGTCGTGAAATTTAGTATTATACCACCCAAGTTACCTTAAAAACTTAGGTTTTGGAAATATGGGTGATTAAATTAGTCGCATTGAGATGTGCGGACAACGATTTGTCTAAGTTTGACATGAAATATAAAAATAAATACGGAATTGTGGATACATGACGTACACATAGGGTGATAGAATAGGACCAGAACTTCTGTATTATACCACCCAAGTTACCTTAAAAACTTAGGTTTTGGAAATATGGGTGATTAAAATAGTCGCATTGAGATGTGCGGACAGAGATTTGACGACGTTTGACACGAAATATAAAAATAAATACGGAATTGTGGATACATGACGTACACGTAGGGTGATAGAATAGGTCCTGAAATTTAGTATTATACCACCCAAGTTACCGTAAAAACTTAGGTTTTGGAAATATGGGTGATTAAATTAGTCGCTATGTGATGTGCGGACAACGATTTGTCTAAGTATGACATGAAATATAATAATAAATACGGAGGTGTGCCAACATTACGTACACGTAGGGTGATAGAATAGGACCAGAACTTCTGTATTATACCACCCAAGTTACCGTAAAAACTTAGGTTTTGGAAATATGGGTGATTAAATTAGTCGCTATGTGATGTGCGGACAACGATTTGTCTAAGTATGACATGAAATATAATAATAAATACGGAGGTGTGCCAACATTACGTACACGTAGGGTGATAGAATAGGACCAGAACTTCTGTATTATACCACCCAAGTTACCGTAAAAACTTAGGTTTTGGAAATATGGCTGATTAAAGTAGTCGCATTGAGATGTGCGGACAGCGATTTGTCAAAGTATGACATGAAAAATAAAATAAATACGGAATTGTGGATACATGACGTACACATAGGATGATAGAATAGGTCCAGAACTTTAGTACTATACCACCCAAGTTACCGTAAAAACTTAGGTTTTGGAAATATGGGTGATTAAAATAGTCGCTATGCGATGTGCGGACAACGATTTGTCTAAGTTTGACATGAAATATAAAAATAAATACGGAATTGTGGATACATGACGTACACATAGGGTGATAGAATAGGTCCTAAAATTTAGTATTATACCATATTATACCACCCAAGTTACCGTAAAAACTTAGGTTTTGGAAATATGGGTGATTAAAGTAGTCGCAGTGAGACGTGCGGACAGAGATTTGTCGAAGTTTGACAAGAAAAATAAAAAAATACGGAGGTGTGCCAACATGACGTACACATAGGATGATAGAATAGGTCCTGAAATTTAGTATTATACCACCCAAGTTACCTTAAAAACTTAGGTTTTGGAAATATGGGTGATTAAATTAGTCGCATTGAGATGTGCGGACAACGATTTGTCTTAGTTTGACATGAAATATAAAAATAAATACGGAAGTGTTTTAACATTACGTACACGTAGGGTGATAGAATAGGTCCTGAAATTTAGTATTATACCACCCAAGTTACCGTAAAAACTTAGGTTTTGGAAATATGGGTGATTAAATTAGTCGCATTGAGATGTGCGGACAGCGATTTGTCAAAGTATGACATGAAATATAATAATAAATACGGAGGTGTGCCAACATTACGTACACGTAGGGTGATAGAATAGGACCAGAACTTCTGTATTATACCACCCAAGTTACCGTAAAAACTTAGGTTTTGGAAATATGGGTGATTAAATTAGTCGCTATGTGATGTGCGGACAACGATTTGTCTAAGTATGACATGAAATATAATAATAAATACGGAGGTGTGCCAACATTACGTACACGTAGGGTGATAGAATAGGACCAGAACTTCTGTATTATACCACCCAAGTTACCGTAAAAACTTAGGTTTTGGAAATATGGGTGATTAAATTAGTCGCTATGTGATGTGCGGACGACGATTTGTCTAAGTATGACATGAAATATAATAATAAATACGGAGGTGTGCCAACATTACGTACACGTAGGGTGATAGAATAGGACCAGAACTTCTGTATTATACCACCCAAGTTACCGTAAAAACTTAGGTTTTGGAAATATGGCTGATTAAAGTAGTCGCATTTAGATGTGCGGACAGAGATTTGTCGAAGTTTGACACGAAATATAAAAAAAATACGGAGGTGTGCCAACATGACGTACACATAGGATGATAGAATAGGTCCAGAACTTTAGTACTATACCACCCAAGTTACCTTAAAAACTTAGGTTTTGGAAATACGGGTGATTAAAATAGTCGCTTTGGATGTGTGGACAGCGATCCACCTAAGTTTGACATAAAATATAAAATAAATACGGCAGTGTGTCAGCATGACGTACACGTAGGATGAAAGAATACTACCGAAACTTTAGTACTATACCACCCAAGTTACCTTAAAAACTTAGGTTTTGGAAATATGGCTGATTAAAGTAGTCGCATTGAGATGTTTGGACAACGATTTGTCTAAGTTTGACATGAAATATAAAAATAAATACGGAATTTTGGATACATGACGTACACATTGGGCGATAGAATAGGATTAGAACTATATTATTATACCACTCAGGTTACCGTCAAAACTTAGGTTTTGGAAATACGGGTGATTAAAATAGTCGCTTTGGATGTGTGGACAGCGATCCACCTAAGTTTGACATAAAATATAGAATAAATACGGCAGTGTGTCAGCATGACGTACACGTAGGATGATAGAATAGGTTCAGAACTTCTGTATTATACCACCCAAGTTACCGTAAAAACTTAGGTTTTGGAAATATGGCTGATTAAAGTAGTCGCATTGAGATGAGCGGACAGAGATTTGTCGAAGTTTGACACGAAATATAAAAATAAATACTGAATTGTGGATACATGACGTACACATAGGGTGATAGAATAGGACCTGAAATTTAGTATTATACCACCCAAGTTACCTTAAAACTTAGGTTTTGGTAATATGGGTGATTAAATTAGTCGCTATGCGATGTGCGGACAACGATTTGTCGAAGTTTGACATGAAATATAAAAATAAATACGGAATTGTGGATACATGACGTACACATAGGGGCACACTTAGGGTGATAGAATAGGACCAGAACTTCTGTATTATACCACCCAAGTTACCGTAAAAACTTAGGTTTTGGAAATATTGCTGATTAAAGTAGTCGCATTGAGATGTGCGGACAGCGATTTGTCAAAGTATGACATGAAAAATAAAATAAATACGGAAGTGTGCCAACATTACGTACACGTAGGGTGATAGAATAGGTCCTGAAATTTAGTATTATACCACCCAAGTTACCGTAAAAACTTAGGTTTTGGAAATATGGGTGATTAAATTAGTCGCATTGAGATGTGCGGACAACGATTTGTCTAAGTTTGACATGAAATATAAAAATAAATACGGAATTGTGGATACATGACGTACACATAGGGTGATAGAATAGGACCAGAACTTCTGTATTATACCACCCAAGTTACCGTAAAAACTTAGGTTTTGGAAATATTGCTGATTAAAGTAGTCGCATTGAGATGTGCGGACAGCGATTTGTCAAAGTATGACATGAAAAATAAAATAAATACGGAAGTGTGCCAACATTACGTACACGTAGGGGGATAGAATAGGTCCTGAAATTTAGTATTATACCACCCAAGTTACCGTAAAAACTTAGGTTTTGGAAATATGGGTGATTAAATTAGTCGCATTGAGATGTGCGGTTAGCGATTTGTCAAAGTATGACATGAAAAATAAAATAAATACGGAAGTGTGCCAACATTACGTACACTTAGGGTGATAGAATAGGTCCTGAAATTTAGTATTATACCACCCAAGTTACCTTAAAAACTTAGGTTTTGGAAATATGGGTGATTAAATTAGTCGCATTGAGATGTGCGGACAGAGATTTGTCGAAGTTTGACACGAAATATAAAAATAAATACGGAATTGTGGATACATGACGTACACGTAGGGTGATAGAATAGGACCAGAACTTCTGTATTATACCACCCAAGTAACCGTAAAAACTTAGGTTTTGGAAATATGGGTGATTAAATTAGTCGCTATGCGATGTGCGGACAACGATTTGTCTAAGTTTGACATGAAATATAAAAATAAATACGGAATTTTGGATACATGACTTACACATTGGGTGATAGAATAGGATTAGAACTATATTATTATACCACTCAGGTTACCGTCAAAACTTAGGTTTTGGAAATACGGGTGATTAAAATAGTCGCTTTGGATGTGTGGACAGCGATCCACCTAAGTTTGACATAAAATATAAAATAAATACGGCAGTGTGTCAGCATGACGTACACGTAGGATGAAAGAATAGGACCAGAACTTTAGTACTATA
Organism: Flexamia atlantica; assembly: GCA_035578135.1. Classification (NCBI taxonomy): domain Eukaryota; kingdom Metazoa; phylum Arthropoda; class Insecta; order Hemiptera; family Cicadellidae; genus Flexamia; species Flexamia atlantica. The sequence goes on along the minus strand of JAQJVK010000290.1, from coordinate 74,236 downwards.
CCACCCAAGTTACCTTAAAAACTTAGGTTTTGGAAATATGGGTGATTAAATTAGTCGCTATGCGATGTGCGGACAACGATTTATCTAAGTATGACATGAAATATAATAATAAATACGAAGGTGTGCCAACATTACGTACACGTAGGGTGATAGAATAGGACCAGAACTTCTGTATTATACCACCCAAGTTACCGTAAAAACTTAGGTTTTGGAAATATGGCTGATTAAAGTAGTCGCATTGAGATGTGCGGACAGCGATTTGTCTAAGTTTGACATGAAATATAAAATAAATACGGAATTTTGGATACATGACGTACACATAGAGTGATAGAATAGGACCAGAACTTCTGTATTATACCACCCAAGTTACCGTAAAAACTTAGGTTTTGGAAATATGGCTGATTAAAATAGTCGCATTGAGATGTGCGGACAGAGATTTGTCGAAGTTTGACACGAAATATAAAAAAATACGGAGGTGTGCCAACATGACGTACACATAGGATGATAGAATAGGTCCAGAACTTTAGTACTATAACACTTAAGTTACCGTAAAAACTTAGGTTTTGGAAATATGGGTGATTAAAGTAGTCGCATTGAGATGTGCGGACAGCGATTTGTCTAATTTTGACATGAAATATAAAAATAAATACGGAATTGTGGATACATGACGTACACATAGGGTGATAGAATAGGACCAGAACTTCTGTATTATACCACCCAAGTTACCGTAAAAACTTAGGTTTTGGAAATATGGGTGATTAAATTAGTCGCTATGCGATGTGCGGACAACGATTTGTCTAAGTTTGACATGAAATATAAAAATAAATACGGAATTTTGGATACATGACGTACACATTGGGTGATAGAATAGGACCAGAACTTCTGTATTATACCACCCAAGTTACCGTAAAAACTTAGGTTTTGGAAATATGGCTGATTAAAGTAGTCGCATTGAGATGTGCGGACAGAAATTTGTCGAAGTTTGACACGAAATATAAAAAAAATACGGAGGTGTGCCAACATGACGTACACATAGGATGGAGAATAGGTCCATAACTTTAGTACTATACCACCCAAGTTACCTTAAAAACTTAGGTTTTGGAAATACGGGTGATTAAAATAGTCGCTTTGGATGTGTGGACAGCGATCCACCTAAGTTTGACATAAAATATAAAATAAATACGGCAGTGTGTCAGCATGACGTACACGTAGGATGAAAGAATAGGACCAGAACTTTAGTACTATACCACCCAAGTTACCTTAAAAACTTAGGTTTTGGAAATATGGGTGATTAAATTAGTCGCTATGCGATGTGCGGACAACGATTTGTCTAAGTATGACATGAAATATAATAATAAATACGGAGGTGTGCCAACATTACGTACACGTAGGGTGATAGAATAGGACCAGAACTTCTGTATTATACCACCCAAGTTACCGTAAAAACTTAGGTTTTGGAAATATGGCTGATTAAAGTAGTCGCATTGAGATGTGCGGACAGAGATTTGTCGAAGTTTGACATAAAATATAAAAAAATACGGAGGTGTGCCAACATGACTTACACATAGGATGATAGAATAGGTCCAGAACTTTAGTACTATACCACCCAAGTTACATTAAAAACTTAGTTTTTGGAAATACGGGTGATTAAATTAGTCGCATTGAGATGTGCGGACAGCGATTTGTCTAAGTTTGACATGAAATATAAAAATAAATACGGAATTGTGGATACATGACGTACACATAGGGTGATAGAATAGGACCAGAACTTCTGTATTATACCACCCAAGTTACCGTAAAAACTTAGGTTTTGGAAATATGGCTGATTAAAGTAGTCGCATTGAGATGTGCGGACAGAGATTTGTCGAAGTTTGACACGAAATATAAAAATTAATACGGAATTGTGGATACATGACGTACACGTAGGGTGATAGAATAGGACCAGAACTTCTGTATTATACCACCCAAGTTACCGTAAAAACTTAGGTTTTGGAAATATGGGTGATTAAATTAGTCGCATTGAGATGTGCGGACAGCGATTAGTCAAAGTATGACATGAAAAATAAAATAAATACGGAAGTGTGCCAACATGACGTACACATAGGATGAAAGAATAGGTCCTGAAATTTAGTATTATACCACCCAAGTTACCTTAAAAACTTAGGTTTTGGAAATATGGGTGATTAAATTAGTCGCTATGCGATGTGCGGACAACGATTTGTCTAAGTTTGACATGAAATATAAAATAAATACGGAATTGTGGATACATGACGTACACATAGGGTGATAGAATAGGACCAGAACTTCTGTATTATACCACTCAAGTTACCGTAAAAACTTAGGTTTTGGAAATATGGCTGATTAAAGTAGTCGCATTGAGATGTGCGGACAGCGATTAGTCAAAGTATGACATGAAAAATAAAATAAATACGGAAGTGTGCCAACATGACGTACACATAGGATGAAAGAATAGGTCCTGAAATTTAGTATTATACCACCCAAGTTACCTTAAAAACTTAGGTTTTGGAAATATAGGTGATTAAATTAGTCGCTATGCGATGTGCGGACAACGATTTGTCTAAGTTTGACATGAAATATAAAAATAAATACGGAATTGTGGATACATGACGTACACATAGGGTGATAGAATAGGACCAGAACTTATGTATTATACCACCCAAGTTACCGTAAAAATTTAGGTTTTGGAAAAATGGCTGATTAAAGTAGTCGCATTGAGATGTGCGGACAGAGATTTGTCGAAGTTTGACACGAAATATAAAAAAATACGGAGGTGTGCCAACATGACGTACACATAGGATGATAGAATAGGTCCAGAACTTTAGTACTATACCACCCAAGTTACCGTAAAAACTTAGGTTTTGGAAATATGGCTGATTAAAGTAGTCGCATTGAGATGTGCGGACAGCGATTTGTCTAAGTTTGACATGAAATATAAAAATAAATACGGAATTGTGGATACATGACGTACACATAGGGTGATAGAATAGGACCAGAACTTCTGTATTATACCACCCAAGTTACCGTAAAAACTTAGGTTTTGGAAATATGGCTGATTAAGGTAGTCGCATTGAGATGTGCGGACAGCGATTTGTCAAAGTATGACATGAAAAATAAAATAAATACGGAAGTGTGCCAACATGACGTACACATAGGATGATAGAATAGGTCCAGAACTTTAGTACTATACCACCCAAGTTACCTTAAAAACTTAGGTTTTGGAAATATGGGTGATTAAATTGTCGCTTTGGATGTGTGGACAGCGATCCACCTAAGTTTGACATAAAATATAAAATAAATACGGCAGTGTGCCAACATTACGTACACGTAGGGTGATAGAATAGGACCAGAACTTCTGTATTATACCACCCAAGTTACCGTAAAAACTTAGGTTTTGGAAATATGGCTGATTAAAGTAGTCGCTATGCGATGTGCGGACAACGATTTGTCTAAGTTTGACATGAAATATAAAAATAAATACGGAATTTTGGATACATGACGTACACATAGGGTGATAGAATAGGACCAGAACTTCTGTATTATACCACCCAAGTTACCGTAAAAACTTAAGTTTTGGAAAAATGGCTGATTAAAGTAGTCGCATTGAGATGTGCGGAGAGAGATTTGTCGAAGTTTGACACGAAATATAAAAAAATACGGAGGTGTGCCAACATGACGTACACATAGGATGATAGAATAGGACCAGAACTTCTGTATTATACCATCCAAGTTACCGTAAAAACTTAGGTTTTGGAAATATGGCTGATTAAAGTAGTCGCATTGAGATGTGCGGACAGAGATTTGTCGAAGTTTGACACGAAATATAAAAAAAATACGGAGGTGTGCCAACATGACGTACACATAGGATGATAGAATAGGTCCAGAACTTTAGTACTATACCACCCAAGTTAACTTAAAAACTTAGGTTTTGGAAATACGGGTGATTAAAATAGTCGCTTTGGATGTGTGGACAGCGATCAACCTAAGTTTGACATAAAATATAAAATAAATACGGCAGTGTGTCAGCATGACGTACACGTAGGATGAAAGAATAGGACCAGAACTTTAGTACTATACCACCCAAGTTACCTTAAAAACTTAGGTTTTGGAAATATGGGTGATTATATTTGTCGCTATGCGATGTGTGGACAGTGATCCACCTAAGTTTGACATAAAATATAAAATAAATACGGCAGTGTGTCAGCATGACGTACACGTAGGGTGATGAAATAGGACCAGAACATCTGTATTATACCACCCAACTTACCGTAAAAACTTAGGTTTTGGAAATATGGCTGATTAAAGTAGTCGCATTGAGATGTGCGGACAGCGATTAGTCAAAGTATGACATGAAAAATAAAATAAATACGGAAGTGTGCCAACATGACGTACACATAGGATGAAAGAATAGGTCCTGAAATTTAATATTATACCACCCAAGTTACCTTAAAAACTTAGGTTTTGGAAATATGGGTGATTAAATTAGTCGCTATGCGATGTGCGGACAACGATTTGTCTAAGTTTGACATGAAATATAAAAATAAATACGGAATTGTGGATACATGACGTACACATAGGGTGATAGAATAGGACCAGAACTTCTGTATTATACCACCCAAGTTACCGTAAAAATTTAGGTTTTGGAAAAATGGCTGATTAAAGTAGTCGCATTGAGATGTGCGGACAGAGATTTGTCGAAGTTTGACACGAAATATAAAAAAAATACGGAGGTGTGCCAACATGACGTACACATAGGATGATAGAATAGGTCCAGAACTTTAGTACTATACCACCCAAGTTACCGTAAAAACTTAGGTTTTGGAAATATGGCTGATTAAAGTAGTCGCATTGAGATGTGCGGACAGCGATTTGTCTAAGTTTGACATGAAATATAAAAATAAATACGGAATTGTGGATACATGACGTAAACATAGGGTGATAGAATAGGACCAGAACTTCTGTATTATACCACCCAAGTTACCGTAAAAACTTAGGTTTTGGAAATATGGCTGATTAAGGTAGTCGCATTGAGATGTGCGGACAGCGATTTGTCAAAGTATGACATGAAAAATAAAATAAATACGGAAGTGTGCCAACATGACGTACACATAGGATGATAGAATAGGTCCAGAACTTTAGTACTATACCACCCAAGTTACCTTAAAAACTTAGGTTTTGGAAATATGGGTGATTAAATTGTCGCTTTGGATGTGTGGACAGCGATCCACCTAAGTTTGACATAAAATATAAAATAAATACGGCAGTGTGCCAACATTACGTACACGTAGGGTGATAGAATAGGACCAGAACTTCTGTATTATACCACCCAAGTTACCGTAAAAACTTAGGTTTTGGAAATATGGCTGATTAAAGTAGTCGCTATGCGATGTGCGGACAACGATTTGTCTAAGTTTGACATGAAATATAAAAATAAATACGGAATTTTGGATACATGACGTACACATAGGGTGATAGAATAGGACCAGAACTTCTGTATTATACCACTCAAGTTACCGTAAAAACTTAAGTTTTGGAAAAATGGCTTATTAAAGTAGTCGCATTGAGATGTGCGGACAGAGATTTGTCGAAGTTTGACACGAAATATAAAAAAATACGGAGGTGTGCCAACATGACGTACACATAGGATGATAGAATAGGTCCTGAAATTTAGTATTATACCACCCAAGTTACATTAAAAACTTAGGTTATGGAAATATGGGTGATTAAATTAGTCGCTATGCGATGTGCGGACAACGATTTGCCTAAGTTTGACATGAAATATAAAAATAAATACGGAATTTTGGATACATGACGTACACATAGGGTGATAGAATAGGACCTATTCTATTATCCTATGTGTACGTCATGTTGGCACACTTCCGTATTTATTTTATTTTTCATGTCATACTTTGACAAATCGCTGTCCGCACATCTCAATGCGACTACTTTAATCAGCCATATTTCCAATACCTAAGTTTTTACGGTAACTTGGGTGGTATAATACAGAAGTTCTGGTCCTATTTCATCACCCTACGTGTACGTCATGCTGACACACTGCCGTATTTATTTTATATTTTATGTCAAACTTAGGTGGATCACTGTCCACACATCCAAAGCGACTAATTTAATCACCCATATTTCCAAAACCTAAGTTTTTAAGGTAACTTGGGTGGTATAGTACTAAAGTTCTGGTCCTATTCTTTCATCCTACGTGTACGTCATGCTGACACACTGCCGTATTTATTTTATATTTTATGTCAAACTTAGGTGGATCGTTGTTCGCACATCGCATAGCGACTATTTTAATCATCCATATTTCCAAAACCTAAGTTTTTACGGTAACTTGGGTGGTATAGTACTAAAGTTCTGGACCTATTCTATCATCCTATGTGTACGTCATGTTGGCACACTTCCGTATTTATTTTATTTTTCATGTCATACTTTGACAAATCGCTGTCCGCACATCTCAATGCGACTACTTTAATCAGCCATATTTCCAAAACCTAAGTTTTTAAGGTAACTTGGGTGGTATAATACTAAATTTCAGGACCTATTCTATCATCCTATGTGTACGTCATGTATCCACAATTCCGTATTTATTTTTATATTTCATGTCAAACTTAGACAAATCGTTGTCCGCACATATCAATGCGACTACTTTAATCAGCCATATTTCCAAAACCTAAGTTCTTAAGGTAACTTGGGTGGTATAATACTAAATTTCAGGACCTATTCTATCATCCTATGTGTACGTCATGTTGGCACACTTCCGTATTTATTTTATTTTTCATGTCATACTTTGACAAATCGCTGTCCGCACATCTCAATATGGCTGATTAAAGTAGTCGCATTGAGATGTGCGGACAGAGATTTGTCGAAGTTTGACACGAAATATAAAAAAAATAATAAGGTGTGCCAACATGACGTACACATAGGGTGATAGAATAGGACCAGAACTTCTGTATTATACCACCCAAGTTACCGTAAAAACTTAGGTTTTGGAAATATGGGTGATTAAAGTAGTCGCATTGAGATGTGCGGACAACGATTTGTCGAAGTTTGACACGAAATATAAAAAAAATACGGAGGTGTGCCAACATGACGTACACGTAGGGTGATAGAATAGGACCAGAACTTCTGTAATATACCACCCAAGTTACCGTAAAAACTTAGGTTTTGGAAATATGGGTGATTAAATTAGTCGCATTGAGATGTGCGGACAGAGATTTGTCGAAGTTTGACATAAAATATAAAATAAATACGGAGGTGTGCCAACATGACGTACACATAGGATGATAGAATCGGTCCAGAACTTTAGTACTATACCACCCAAGTTACCGTAAAAACTTAGGTTTTGGAAATATGGCTGATTAAAGTAGTCGCATTGAGATGTGCGGCAGCGATTTGTCTGTTTGACATGAAATATAAAAATAAATACGGAATTGTGGATACATGACGTACACATAGGGTGATAGAATAGGACCAGAACTTCTGTATTATACCACCCAAGTTACCGTAAAACCTTAGGTTTTGGAAATATGGGTGATTAAATTAGTCGCTATGCGATGTGCGGACAACGATTTGTCGAAGTTTGACACGAAATATAAAAAAAATACGGAGCTGTGCCGACATGACGTACACATAGGATGATAGAATAGGTCCAGAACTTTAGTACTATACCACCCAAGTTACCTTAAAAACTTAGGTTTTGAAAATACGGGTGATTAAAATAGTCGCTTTGGATGTGTGGACAGCGATCCACCTAAGTTTGACATAAAATATAAAATAAATACGGCAGTGTGTCAGTATGACGTACACGTAGGATGAAAGAATAGGACCGGAACTTTAGTACTATACCACCCAAGTTACCTTAAAAACTTAGGTTTTGGAAATACGGGTGATTAAATTAGTCGCTATGCGATGTGCGGACAACGATTTGTCGAAGTTTGACACGAAATATAAAAAAAATACGGAGGTGTGCCAACATGACGTACACATAGGATGATAGAATAGGTCCAGAACTTTAGTACTATACCACCCAAGTTACCGTAAAAACTTAGGTTTTGGAAATATGGGTGATTAAATTAGTCGCTATGCGATGTGCGGACAACGATTTGTCTAAGTTTGACATGAAATATAAAAATAAATACGGAATTATGGATACATAACGTACACATAGGGTGATAGAATAGGACCAGAACTTCTGTACTATACCACCCATGTTACCGTAAAAACTTAGGTTTTGGACATATGATTAAAGTAGTCGCATTGAGATGTGCGGACAGCGATTTGTCAAAGTATGACATGAAAAATAAAATAAATACGGAAGTGTGCCAACATGACGTACACATAGGATGATAGAATAGGTCCTGAAATTTAGTATTATACCACCCAAGTTACCTTAAAAACTTAGGTTTTGGAAATATGGGTGATTAAATTAGTCGCTATGCGATGTGCGGACAACGATTTGTCTAAGTTTGACATGAAATATAAAAATAAATACGGAATTGTGGATACATGACGTACACGTAGGGTGATAGAATAGGACCAGAACTTCTGTATTATACCACCCAAGTTACCGTAAAAACTTAGGTTTTGGAAATATGGCTGAATAAAGTAGTCGCATTGAGATATGCGGACAGCGATTTGTCAAAGTATGACATGAAAAATAAAATAAATACGGAAGTGTGCCAACATGACGTACACATAGGATGATAGAATAGGTCCTGAAATTTAGTATTATACCACCCAAGTTACCTTAAAAACTTAGGTTTTGGAAATATGGGTGATTAAATTAGTCGCTATGCGATGTGCGGACAACGATTTGTCGAAGTTTGACACGAAATATAAAAAAATACGGAGGTGTGCCAACATGACATACACATAGGATGATAGAATAGGTCCAGAACTCTAGTACTATACCACCCAAGTTACCGTAAAAACTTAGGTTTTGGAAATATGGGTGATTAAATTAGTCGCTATGCGATGTGCGGACAACGATTTGTCTAAGTTTGACATGAAATATAAAAATAAATACGGAATTGTGGATACATAACGTACACATAGGGTGATAGAATAGGACCAGAACTTCTGTACTATACCACCCAAGTTACCGTAAAAACTTAGGTTTTGGACATATGCCTGATTAAAGTAGTCGCATTGAGATGTGCGGACAGCGATTTGTCAAAGTATGACATGAAAAATAAAATAAATACGGAAGTGTGCCAACATGACGTACACATAGGATGATAGAATAGGTCCTGAAATTTAGTATTATACCACCCAAGTTACCTTAAAAACTTAGGTTTTGGAAATATGGGTGATTAAATTAGTCGCTATGCGATGTGCGGACAACGATTTGTCCAAGTTTGACATGAATTATAAAAATAAATACGGAATTGTGGATACATGACGTACACATAGGGTGATAGAATAGGACCAGAACTTCTGTATTATACCACCCAAGTTACCGTAAAAACTTAGGTTTTGGAAATATGGCTGATTAAAGTAGTCGCATTGAGATGTGCGGACAGCGATTTGTATGACATGAAAAATAAAATAAATACGGAAGTGTGCCAACATGACGTACACATAGGACGATGGAATAGGTCCTGAAATTTAGTATTATACCACCCAAGTTACCGTAAAAACTTAGGTTTTCGAAATATGGCTGATTAAAGTAGTCGCATTGAGATGTGCGGACAGAGATTTGTCGAAGTTTGACACGAAATATAAAAAAATACGGAGGTGTGCCAACATGACGTACACATAGGATGATAGAATAGGACCAGAACTTCTGTATTATACCATCCAAGTTACCGTAAAAACTTAGGTTTTGGAAATATGGCTGATTAAAGTAGTCGCATTGAGATGTGCGGACAGAGATTTGTCGAAGTTTGACACGAAATATAAAAAAAATACGGAGGTGTGCCAACATGACGTACACATAGGATGATAGAATAGGTCCAGAACTTTAGTACTATACCACCCAAGTTAACTTAAAAACTTAGGTTTTAGAAATACGGGTGATTAAAATAGTCGCTTTGGATGTGTGGACAGCGATCCACCTAAGTTTGACATAAAATATAAAATAAATACGGCAGTGTGTCAGCATGACGTACACGTAGGATGAAAGAATAGGACCAGAACTTTAGTACTATACGACCCAAGTTACCTTAAAAACTTAGGTTTTGGAAATATGGGTGATTAAATTAGTCGCTATGCGATGTGTGGACAGTGATCCACCTAAGTTTGACATAAAATATAAAATAAATACGGCAGTGTGTCAGCATGACGTACACGTAGGGTGATGAAATAGGACCAGAACATCTGTATTATACCACCCAAGTTACCGTAAAAACTTAGGTTTTGGAAATATGGCTGATTAAAGTAGTCGCATTGAGATGTGCGGACAGCGATTTGTCAAAGTATGACATGAAAAATAAAATAAATACGGAAGTGTGCCAACATGACGTACACATAGGATGATAGAATAGGTCCTGAAATTTAGTATTATACCACCCAAGTTACCTTAAAAACTTAGGTTATGGAAATATGGGTGATTAAATTAGTCGCTATGCGATGTGCGGACAACGATTTGTCTAAGTTTGACATGAAATATAAAAATAAATACGGAATTGTGGATACATGACGTACACATAGGGTGATAGAATAGGACCAGAACTTCTGTATTATACCACCCAAGTTACCGTAAAAACTTAGGTTTTGGAAATATGGCTGATTAAAGTAGTCGCATTGAGATGTGCGGACAGCGATTTGTCAAAGTATGACATGAAAAATAAAATAAATACGTAAGTGTGCCAACATGACGTTCACATAGGATGATAAAATAGGTCCAGAACTTTAGTACTATACCACCCAAGTTACCTTAAAAACTTAGGTTTTGGAAATACGGGTGATTAAAATAGTCGCTTTGGATGTGTGGACAGCGATCCACCTAAGTTTGACATAAAATATAAAATAAATACGGCAGTGTGCCAACATTACGTACACGTAGGGTGATAGAATAGGACCAGAACTTCTGTATTATACCACCAAAGTTACCGTAAAAACTTAGGTTTTGGAAATATGGGTGATTAAATTAGTCGCTATGCGATGTGCGGACAACGATTTGTCTAAGTTTGACATGAAATATATAAATAAATACGGAATTGTGGATACATGACGTACACGTATGGTGATAGAATAGGACCAGAACTTCTGTATTATACCACCCAAGTTACCGTAAAAACTTAGGTTTTGGAAATATGGCTGATTAAAGTAGTCGCATTGAGATGTGCGGACAGCGATTTGTAAAAGTATGACATGAAAAATAAAATAAATACGGAAGTGTGCCAACATGTCGTACACATAGGATGATAGAATAGGTCCTGAAATTTAGTATTATACCACCCAAGTTACCTTAAAAACTTAGGTTTTGGAAATATGGGTGATTAAATTAGTCGCTATGCAATGTGCGGACAACGATTTGTCTAAGTTTGACATGAAATATAAAAATAAATACGGAATTGTGGATACATGACGTACACATAGGGTGATAGAATAGGACCAGAACTTCTGTATGATACCACCCAAGTTACCGTAAAAACTTAGGTTTTGGAAATATGGCTGATTAAAGTAGTCGTATTGAGATGTGCGGACAGCGATTTGTCAAAGTATGACATGAAAAATAAAATAAATACGGAAGTGTGCCAACATGACGTACACATAGGATGATAGAATAGGTCCTGAAATTTAGTATTATACCACCCAAGTTACCGTAAAAACTTAGGTTTTGGAAATATGGCTGATTAAAGTAGTCGCATTGAGATGTGCGGACAGCGATTTGTCAAAGTATGACATGAAAAATAAAATAAATACGGAAGTGTGCCAACATGACGTACACATAGGATGATAGAATAGGTCCTGAAATTTAGTATTATACCACCCAAGTTACCGTAAAAACTTAGGTTTTGGAAATATGGCTGATTAAAGTAGTCGCATTGAGATGTGCGGACAGAGATTTGTCGAAGTTTGACACGAAATATAAAATAAATACGGAGGTGTGCCAACATGACGTACACATAGGATGATAGAATAGGTCCAGAACTTTAGTACTATACCACCCAAGTTACCTTAAAAACTTAGGTTTTGGAAATACGGGTGATTAAAATAGTCGCTTTGGATGTGTGGACAGCGATCCACCTAAGTTTGACATAAAATATAAAATTAATACGGCAGTGTGTCAGCATGACGTACACGTAGGGTGATGAAATAGGACCAGAACTTCTGTATTATACCACCCAATCTACCGTAAAAACTTAGGTTTTGGAAATATGGCTGATTAAAGTAGTCGCTTTGCGATGGGCGGACAGCAATTTGTCGAAGTTTGGCACGAAATATAAAAAAAATACGGAAGTGTTCCAACATGACGTACACATAGTATGATAGAATAGGTCCAGAACTTTAGTACTATACCACCCAAGTTACCGTAAAAACGTAGGTTTTGGAAATATGGGTGATTAAAATAGTCGCTATGCGATGTGCGGACAACGATTTGTCTAAGTTTGACATGAAATATAAAAATAAATACGGAATTGTGGATACATGACGTACACATAGGGTGATAGAATAGGTCCTAAAATTTAGTATTATACCATATTATACCACACATGTTACCGTAAAAACTTAGGTTTTGGAAATATGGGTGATTAAAGTAGTCGCAGTGAGATGTGCGGACAGAGATTTGTCGAAGTTTGACAAGAAAAATAAAAAAATACGGAGGTGTGCCAACATGACGTACACATAGGATGATAGAATAGGTCCTGAAATTTAGTATTATACCACCCAAGTTACCTTAAAAACTTAGGTTTTGGAAATATGGGTGATTAAATTAGTCGCTATGCGATGTGCGGACAACGATTTGTCTAAGTTTGACATGAAATATAAAAATAAATACGGAATTGTGGATACATGACGTACACATAGGGTGATAGAATAGGTCCTAAAATTTAGTATTATACCATATTATACCACCCATGTTACCGTAAAAACTTAGGTTTTGGAAATATGGGTGATTAAAGTAGTCGCAGTGAGATGTGCGGACAGAGATTTGTCGAAGTTTGACAAGAAAAATAAAAAAATACGGAGGTGTGCCAACATGACGTACACATAGGATGATAGAATAGGTCCTGAAATTTAGTATTATACCACCCAAGTTACCTTAAAAACTTAGGTTTTGGAAATATGGGTGATTAAATTAGTCGCTATGCGATGTGCGGACAACGATTTGTCTAAGTTTGACATGAAATATAAAAATAAATACGGAATTGTGGATACATGACGTACACATAGGGTGATAGAATAGGACCAGAACTTCTGTATTATACCACCCAAGTTACCGTGAAAACTTAGGTTTTGGAAATATGGGTGATTAAATTAGTCGCTATTCGATGTGCGGACAACGATTTGTCTAAGTTTGACATGAAATATAAAAATGAATGCGGAATTTTGGATACATTACGTACACATTTGGTGATAGAATAGGATTAGAACTATATTATTATACCACTCAGGTTATCGTTAAAACTTAGGTTTTGGAAATACGGGTGATTAAAATAGTCGCTTTGGATGTGTGGACAGCGATCCACCTAAGTTTGGCATAAAATATAAAATAAATACGGCAGTGTGTCAGCATGATGTACACGTAGGATGAAAGAATAGGACCAGATCTTTAGTACTATACCACCCAAGTTACCTTAAAAACTTAGGTTTTGGAAAGATGGGTGATTAAATTAGTCGCTATGCGATGTGCGGCCAACGATTTGTCTAAGTATGACATGAAATATAATAATAAATACGGAGGTGTGCCAACATTACGTACATATAGGGTGATAGAATAGGACCAGAACTTCTGTATTATACCACCCAAGTTACCGTAAAAACTTAGGTTTTGGAAATATGGCTGATTAAAGTAGTTGCCTTGAGATGTACGGACAGAGATTTGTCGAAGTTTGACACGAAAAACAAAAAAAATACGGAGGTGTGCCAACATGACGTACACATAAGATGATAGAATAGGTCCAGAACTTTAGTACTATACCACCCAAGTTACCTTAAAAACATAGGTTTTGGAAATACGGGTGATTAAAATAGTCGCTTTGTATGTGTGGACAGCGATCCACCTAAGTTTGACATAAAATATAAAATAAATACGGCAGTGTGTCAGCATGACGTACACGTAGGATGAAAGAATAGGACCAGAACTTTAGTACTATACCACCCAAGTTACCTTAAAAACTTAGGTTTTGGAAATATGGGTGATTAAATTAGTCGCTATGCGATGTGCGGACAACGATTTGTCTAAGTATGACATGAAATATAATAATAAATACGGAGGTGTGCCAACATTACGTACACGTAGGGTGATAGAATAGGACCAGAACTTCTGTATTATACCACCCAAGTTACCGTAAAAACATAGGTTTTGGAAATATGGCTGATTAAAGTAGTCGCATTGAGATGTGCGGACAGCGATTTGTCAAAGTATGACATGAAAAATAAAATAAATACGGAAGTGTGCCAACATGACGTACACATAGGATGATATAATAGGTCCAGAAATTTAGTATTATACCACCCAAGTTACCTTAAAAACTTAGGTTTTGGAAATATGGGTGATTAAATTAGTCGCTATGCGATGTGCGGACAACGATTTGTCTAAGTTTGACATGAAATATAAAAATAAATACGGAATTTTGGATACAAAACGTACACATAGGGTGATAGAATAGGACCAGAACTTCTGTATTATACCACCCAAGTTACCGTAAAAACTTAGGTTTTGGAAATATGGCTGATTAAAGTAGTCGCATTGAGATGTGCGGACAGAGATTTGTCGAAGTTTGACACGAAATATAAAAAAAATATTGAGGTGTGCCAACATGACGTACACACAGGATGATAGATTAGGTCCAGAACTTTAGTACTATACCACCCAAGTTACCTTAAAAACTTAGGTTTTGGAAATACGGGTGATTAAAATAGTCGCTTTGGATGTGTGGACAGTGATCCACCTAAGTTTGACATAAAATATAAAATAAATACGGAAGTGTGTCAGCATGACGTACACGTAGGGTGATGAAATAGGACCAGAACTTCTGTATTATACCACCCAAGTTACCGTAAAAACTTAGGTTTTGGAAATATGGCTGATTAAAGTAGTCGCATTGAGATGTGCGGTTAGCGATTTGTCAAAGTATGACATGAAAAATAAAATAAATACGGAAGTGTGCCAACATGACGTACACATAGGATGATAGAATAGGTCCTGAAATTTAGTATTATACCACCCAAGTTACCTTAAAAACTTAGGTTTTGGAAATATGGGTGATTAAATTAGTCGCTATGTGATGTGCGGACAACGATTTGTCTAAGTTTGACATGAAATATAAAAATAAATACGGAATTGTGGATACATGACGTACACATAGGGTGATAGAATAGGACCAGAACTTCTGTATTATACCACCCAAGTTACCGTAAAAACTTAGGTTTTGGAAATATGGCTGATTAAAGTAGTCGCATTGAGATGTGCGGACAGCGATTTGTCAAAGTATGACATGAAAAATAAAATAAATACGGAAGTGTGCCAACATGACGTACACATAGGATGATAGAATAGGTCCTGAAATTTAGTATTATACCACCCAAGTTACCTTAAAAACTTAGGTTTTGGAAATATGGGTGATTAAATTAGTCGCTATGCGATGTGCGGACAACGATTTGTCTAAGTTTGACATCAAATATAAAAATAAATACGGAATTGTGGATACATGACGTACACATAGGGTGATAGAATAGGACCAGAACTTCTGTATTATACCACCCAAGTTACCGTAAAAACTTAGGTTTTGGAAATATGGGTGATTAAATTAGTCGCTATGCGATGTGCGGACAACGATTTGTCTAAGTTTGACATGAAATATAAAAATAAATACGGAATTTTGGATACATGACGTACACATTGGGTGATAGAATAGGATTAGAACTATATTATTATACCACTCAGGTTACCGTCAAAACTTAGGTTTTGGAAATACGGGTGATTAAAATAGTCGCTTTGGATGTGTGGACAGCGATCCACCTAAGTTTGACATAAAATATAAAATAAATACGGCAGTGTGTCAGCATGACGTACACGTAGGATGAAAGAATAGGACCAGAACTTTAGTACTATACCACCCAAGTTACCTTAAAAACTTAGGTTTTGGAAATATGGGTGATTAAATTAGTCGCTATGCGATATGCGGACAACGATTTGTTTAAGTATGACATGAAATATAATAATAAATACGGAGGTGTGCCATCATTACGTACACGTAGGGTGATAGAATAGGACCAGAACTTCTGTATTATACCACCCAAGTTACCGTAAAAACTTAGGTTTTGGAAATATGGCTGATTAAAGTAGTCGCATTGAGATGTGCGGACAGAGATTTGTCGAAGTTTGACACGAAATATAAAACAAATACGGAGGTGTGCCAACATGACGTACACATAGGTTGATAGAATAGGTCCAGAACTTTAGTACTATACCACCCAAGTTACCTTAAAAACTTAGGTTTTGGAAATACGGGTGATTAAAATAGTCGCTTTGGATGTGTGGACAGTGATCCACCTGAGTTTGACATAAAATATGAAATAAATACGGCAGTGTGTCAGCATGACGTACACGTATGGTGATGAAATAGGACCAGAACCTCTGTATTATACCACCCAAGTTACCGTAAAAACTTAGGTTTTGGAAATATGGCTGATTAAAGTAGTCGCATTGAGATGTGCGGACAGCGATTTGTCAAAGTATGACATGAAAAATAAAATAAATACGGAAGTGTGCCAACATGACGTACACATAGGATGATAGAATAGGTCCTGAAATTTAGTATTATACCACCCAAGTTAACTTAAAAACTTAGGTTTTGGAAATATGGGTGATTAAATTAGTCGCTATGCGATGTGCGGACAACGATTTGTCTAAGTTTGACATGAAATATAAAAATAAATACGGAATTGTGGATACATGACGTACACATAGGGTGATAGAATAGGACCAGAACTTCTGTATTATACCACCCAAGTTACCGTAAAAACTTAGGTTTTGGAAATATGGCTGATTAAAGCAGTCGCATTGAGATGTGCGGACAGCGATTTGTCAAAGTATGACATGAAAAATAAAATAAATACGGAAGTGTGCCAACATGACGTACACATAGGATGATAGAATAGGTCCTGAAGTTTAGTATTATACCACCCAAGTTACCTTAAAAACTTAGGTTTTGGAAATATGGGTGATTAAATTAGTCGCTATGCGATGTGCGGACAACGATTTGTCTAAGTTTGACACGAAATATAAAAAAAATACGGAGGTGTGCCAACATGACGTACACATAGGATGATAGAATAGGTCCTGAAATTTAGTATTATACCACCCAAGTTACTATAAAAACTTAGGTTTTGGAAATATGGGTGATTAAATTAGTCGCTATGCGATGTGCGGACAACGATTTGTCTAAGTTTGACATGAAATATAAAAATAAATACGGAATTTTGGATACATGACGTACACATTGGGTGATAGAATAGGTCCAGAACATAGTACTATACCACCCAAATTACCTTAAAAACTTAGGTTTTGGAAATACGGGTGATTAAAATAGACGCTTTGGATGTGTGGACAGTGATCCACCTAAGTTTGACATAAAATATGAAATAAATACGGCAGTGTGTCAGCATGACGTACACGTAGGGTGATGAAATAGGACCAGAACCTCTGTATTATACCACCCAAGTTACCGTAAAAACTTAGGTTTTGGAAATATGGCTGATTAAAGTAGTCGCTATGCGATGTGCGGACAACGATTTGTCTAAGTTTGACATGAAATATAAAAATAAATACGGTATTTTGGATACATGACGTACACATTGGGTGATAGAATAGGATTAGAACTATATTATTATACCACTCAGGTTACCGTCAAAACTTAGGTTTTGGAAATACGGGTGATTAAAATAGTCGCTTTGGATGTGTGGACAGCGATCCACCTAAGTTTGACATAAAATATAAAATAAATACGGCAGTGTGTCAGCATGACGTACACGTAGGATGAAAGAATAGGACCAGAACTTTAGTACTATCCCACCCAAGTTACCTTAAAAACTTAGGTTTTGGAAATATGCGTGATTAAATTAGTCGCTATGCGATGTGCGGACAACGATTTGTCTAAGTATGACATGAAATATATAAATAAATACGGAAGTGTGCCAACATTACGTACATATAGGGTGATAAAATAGGACCAGAACATCTGTATTATACCACCCAAGTTACCGTAAAAACTTAGGTTTTGGAAATATGGCTGATTAAAGTAGTCGCATTGAGATGTGCGGACAGAGATTTGTCGAAGTTTGACACGAAATATGAAAAAACATCCGGAGGTGTGCCAACATGACGTACACATAGGATGATAGAATAGGTCCAGAACTTTAGTACTATACCACCCAAGTTACCTTAAAAACTTAGGTTTTGGAAATACGGGTGATTAAAATAGTCGCTTTGGATGTAAGGACAGCGATCCACCTAAGTTTGACATAAAATATAAAATAAATACGGCAGTGTGTCAGCATGACGTACACGTAGGATGAAAGAATAGGACCAGAACTTTAGTACTATACCACCCAAGTTACCATAAAACTTAGGTTTTGGAAATATGCGTGATTAAATTAGTCGCTATGCGATGTGCGGACAACGATTTGTCTAAGTATGACATGAAATATTATAATAAATACGGAGGTGTGCCAACATTACGTACACGTAGGGTGATAGAATAGGACCAGAACTTCTGTATTATACCACCCAAGTTACCGTAAAAACTTAGGTTTTGGAAATATGGCTGATTAAAGTAGTCGCATTGAGTTGTGCGGACAGAGATTTGTCGAAGTTTGACACGAAATATAAAAAAAATACGGAGGTGTGCCAACATGACGTACACATAGTATGATAGAATAGGTCCAGAACTTTAGTACTATACCACCCAAATTACCTTAAAAACTTAGGTTTTGGAAATACGGGTGATTAAAATAGTCGCTTTGGATGTGTGGACAGTGATCCACCTAAGTTTGACATAAAATATGAAATAAATACGGCAGTGTGTCAGCATGACGTACACGTAGGGTGATGAAATAGGACCAGAACCTCTGTATTATACCACCCAAGTTACCGTAAAAAATTAGGTTTTGGAAATATGGCTGATTAAAGTAGTCGCATTGAGATGTGCGGACAGCGATTTGTCAAAGTATGACATGAAAAATAAAATAAATACGGAAGTGTGCCAACATGACGTACACATAGGATGATAGAATAGGTCCTGAAATTTAGTATTATACCACCCAAGTTACCTTAAAAACTTAGGTTTTGGAAATATGGGTGATTAAATTAGTCGCTATGCGATGTGCGGACAACGATTTGTCTAAGTTTGACACGAAATATAAAAAAAAATACGGAGGTGTGCCAACATGACGTACACATAGGATGATAGAATAGGTCCAGAATTTTAGTACTATACCACCCAAGTTACCTTAAAAACTTAGGTTTTGGAAATACGGGTGATTAAAATAGTCGCTTTGGATGTGTGGACAGTGATCCACCTAAGTTTGACATAAAATATGAAATAAATACGGCAGTGTGTCAGCATGACGTACACGTAGGGTGATGAAATAGGACCAGAACCTCTGTATTATACCACCCAAGTTACCGTAAAAACTTAGGTTTAGGAAATATGGCTGATTAAAGTAGTCGCATTGAGATGTGCGGACAGCGATTTGTCAAAGTATGACATGAAAAATAAAATAAATACGGAAGTGTGCCAACATGACGTACACATAGGATGATAGAATAGGTCCTGAAATTTAGTATTATACCACCCAAGTTACCTTAAAAACTTAGGTTTTGGAAATATGGGTGATTAAATTAGTCGCTATGCGATGTGCGGACAACGATTTGTCTAAGTTTGACACGAAATATAAAAAAAATACGGAGGTGTGCGAACATGACGTACACATAGGATGATAGAATAGGTCCAGAACTTTAGTACTATACCGACCAAGTTACCGTAAAAACTTAGGTTTTGGAAATATAGCTGATTAAAGTAGTCGCATTGAGATGTGCGGACAGCGATTTGTCAAAGTTTGACATGAAATATAAAAATAAATACGGAACTGTGGATACATGACGTACACATAGGGTGATAGAATAGGACCAGAACTTCTGTATTATACCACCCAAGTTACCGTAAAAACTTAGGTTTTGGAAATATGGCTGATTAAAGTAGTCGCATTGAGATGTGCGGACAGCGATTTGTCAAAGTATGACATGAACAATAAAATAAATACGGAAGTGTGCCAACATGACGTACACATAGGATGATAGAATAGGTCCTGAAATTTAGTATTATACCACCCAAGTTACCGTAAAAACTTAGGTTTTGGAAATATGGGTGATTAAATTAGTCGCTATGCGATGTGCGGACAACGATTTGTCTAAGTTTGACATGAAATATAAAAATAAATACGGAATTGTGGATACATGACGTACACATAGGGTGATAGAATAGGACCAGAACTTCTGTATTATACCACCCAAGTTACCGTAAAAACTTAGGTTTTGGAAATATGGCTGATTAAAGTAGTCGCATTGAGATGTGCGGACAGCGATTTGTCAAAGTATGACATGAAAAATAAAATAAATACGGAAGTGTGCCAACATTACGTACACGTAGGGTGATAGAATAAGTCCTGAAATTTAGTATTATACCACCCAAGTTACCTTAAAAACTTAAGTTTTGGAAATATGGGTGATTAAATTAGTCGCATTGAGATGTGCGGACAGAGATTTGTCGAAGTTTGACACGAAATATAAAAATAAATACGGAATTGTGGATACATGACGTACACGTAGGGTGATAGAATAGGACCAGAACATCTGTATTATACCACCCAAGTTACCGTAAAAACTTAGGTTTTGGAAATATGGTCGATTAAATTAGTCGCTTTGCGATGTGCGGACAACGATTTGTCTAAGTTTGACATGAAATATAAAAATAAATACGGAATTGTGGATACATGACGTACACATAGGGTGATAGAATAGGACCAGAACTTCTGTATTATACCACCCAAGTTACCGTAAAAACTTGGGTTTTGGAAATATGGCTGATTAAAGAAGTCGCTTTGCGATGGGCGGACAGCGATTTGTCTAAGTTTGACATGAAATATAAAATAAATACGGAAGTGTTCCAACATGACGTACACATAGTATGATAGAATAGGTCCAGAACTTTAGTACTATACCACCCAAGTTACCTTAAATTCTTAGGTTTTGGAAATATGGAATCGCTGTCCGCACATCTCAATGCGACTACTTTAATCAGCCATATTTCCAAAACCTAAGTTTTTACGGTAACTTGGGTGGTATAGTACAGAAGTTCTGGTCCTATTCTATCACCCTATGTGTACGTCATGTATCCACAATTCCGTATTTATTTTTATATTTCATGTCAAACTTAGACAAATTGTTGTCCGCACATCGCATAGCGACTAATTTAATCACCCGTATTTCCAAAACCTAAGTTTTTAAGGTAACTTGGGTGGTATAGTACTAAAGTTCAGGACCTATTCTATCATCCTATGTGTACGTCATGTTGGCACACTTCCGTATTTATTTTATTTTTCATGTCATACTTTGACAAATCGCTGTCCGCACATCTCATTTCGACTACTTTAATCAGCCATATTTCCAAAACCTAAGTTTTTACGGTAACTTGGGTGGTATAGTACTAAAGTTCTGGACCTATTCTATCATCCTATGTATACGTCATGTTGGCAAACCTCCGTATTTTTTTTATATTTCGTGTCAAACTTGTCAAATCGTTGTCCGCACATCGCATAGCGACAAATTTAATCAGCCATATTTCCAAAACCTAAGTTTTTACGGTAACTTGGGTGGTATAGTACTAAAGTTCTGGACCTATTCTATCATCCTATGTGTACGTCATGTTGGCACACCTCTGTATTTTTTTTATATTTCGTGTCAAACTTCGACAAATCTCTGGCCGCACATCTCAATGCGACTACTTTAAACAGCCATATTTCCAAAACCTAGGTTTTTACGGTAACTTGGGTGGTATAGTACTAAAGTTCTGGACCTATTCTATCATCCTATGTGTACGTAATGTTGGCACACCTCCGTATTTATTATTATATTTCATGTCATACTTAGACAAATCGTTGTCCGCACATCGCATAGCGACTAATTTAATCACCCATATTTCCAAAACCTAAGTTTTTAAGGTAACTTGGGTGGTATAGTACTAAAGTTCTGGTCCTATTCTTTCATCCTACGTGTACGTCATGCTGACACACTGCCGTATTTATTTCATATTTTATGTCAAACTTAGGTGGATCACTGTCCACACATCCAAAGCGACTATTTTAATCACCCGTATTTCCAAAACTTATGTTTTGACGGTAACCTGAGTGGTATAATAATATAGTTCTAATCCTATTCTATCACCCAATGTGTACGTCATGTATCCACAATTCCGTATTTATTTTTATATTTCATGTCAAACTTAGACAAATCGTTGTCCGCACATCGCATAGCGATTAATTTAATCGACCATATTTCCAAAACCTAAGTTTTTACGGTAACTTGGGTGGTATAATACAGAAGTTCTGGTCCTATTCTATCACCATATGTGTACGTCATGTATCCACAATTCCGTATTTATTTTTATATTTCATGTCAAACTTAGACAAATCGTTGTCCGCACATCGCATAGCGACTAATTTAATCACCCATATTTCCAAAACCTAAGTTTTTAAGGTAACTTGGGTGGTATAATACTAAATTTCAGGACCTATTCTATCATTCTATGTGTACGTCATGTTGGCACACCTCCGTATTTATTTTATTTTTCATGTCATACTTTGACAAATCGCTGTCCGCACATCTCAATGCGACTACTTTAATCAGCCATATTTCCAAAACCTAAGTTTTTACGGTAACTTGGGTGGTATAATACAGAAGTTCTGGTCCTATTCTATCACCCTATGTGTACGTCATGTATCCACAATTCCGTATTTATTTTTATATTTCATGTCAAACTTAGACAAATCGTTGTCCGCACATCGCATAGCGACTAATTTAATCACCCATATTTCCAAAACCTAAGTTTTTAAGGTAACTTGGGTGGTATAATACTAAATTACAGGACCTATTCTATCATCCTATGTGTACGTCATGTTGGCAAACTTCCGTATTTATTTTATTTTTCATGTCATACTTTGACAAATCGCTGTCCGCACATCTCAATGCGACTACTTTAATCAGCCATATTTCCAAAACCTAAGTTTTTACGGTAACTTGGGTGGTATAATACAGAAGTTCTGGTCCTATTCTATCACCCTACGTGTACGTCATGTATCCACAATTCCGTATTTATTTTTATATTTCGTGTCAAACTTCGACAAATCTCTGTCCGCACATCTCAATGCGACTACTTTAACCAGCCATATTTCCAAAACCTAAGTTTTTACGGTAACTTGGGTGGTATAATACAGAAATTTCAGGACCTATTCTATCATCCTATGTGTACTTCATGTTGGCACACTTCCGTATTTATTTTATTTTTCATGTCATACTTTGACAAATCGCTGTCCGCACATCTCAATGCGACTACTTTAATCAGCCATATTTCCAAAACCTAAGTTTTTACGGTAACTTGGGTGGTATAGTACTAAAGTTCTGGACCTATTCTATCATCCTATGTGTACGTCATGTTGGCACACCTCCGTATTTTTTTATATTTCGTGTGAAACTTCGACAAATCTCTGTCCGCACATCTCAATGCGACTACTTTAATCAGCCATATTTCCAAAACCTAAGTTTTTACGGTAACTTGGGTGGTATAATACAGAAGTTCTGGTCCTATTCTGTCACCCTATGTGTACGTCATGTATCCACAATTCCGTATTTATTTTTATATTTCATGTCAAACTTAGACAAATCGTTGTCCGCACATCGCATAGCGACTAATTTAATCACCCATATTTCCAAAACCTAAGTTTTTAAGGTAACTTGGGTGGTATAATACTAAATTTCAGGACCTATTCTATCATCCTATGTGTACGTCATGTTGGCACACTTCCGTATTTATTTTATTTTTCATGTCATACTTTGACAAATCGCTGTCCGCACATCTCAATGCGACTACTTTAATCAGCCATATTTCCAAAACCTAAGTTTTTACGGTAACTTGGGTGGTATAATACAGAAGTTCTGGTCCTATTCTATCACCCTATGTGTACGTCATGTATCCACAATTCCATATTTATTTTTATATTTCATGTCAAACTTAGACAAATCGTTGTCCGCACATCCCATAGCGACTAATTTAATCACCCATATTTCCAAAACCTAAGTTTTTACGGTAACTTGGGTGGTATAGTACTAAAGTTCTGGACCTATTCTATCATCCTATGTGTACGTCATGTTGGCACACTTCCGTATTTATTTTATTTTTCATGTCATACTTTGACAAATCGCAGTCCGCACATCTCAATGCGACTACTTTAATCAGCCATATTTCCAAAACCTAAGTTTTTACGGTAATTTGGGTGGTATAGTACTAAAGTTCTGGACCTATTCTATCATCCTATGTGTACGTCATGTTGGCACACCTCCGTATTTTTTTTTTATATTTCGTGTCAAACTTAGACAAATCGTTGTCCGCACATCGCATAGCGACTAATTTAATCACCCATATTTCCAAAACCTAAGTTTTTAAGGTAACTTGGGTGGTATAATACTAAATTTCAGGACCTATTCTATCATCCTATGTGTACGTCATGCTGACACACTGCCGTATTTATTTTATATTTTATGTCAAACTTAGGTGGATCACTGTCCACACATCCAAAGCGACTATTTTAATCACCCGTATTTCCAAAACCTAAGTTTTTAAGGTAACTTGGGTGGTATAGTACTAAAGTTTGGACCTATTCTATCATCCTATGTGTACGTCATGTTGGCACACCTCCGTATTTTTTTTATATTTCGTGTCAAACTTCGACAAATCTCTGTCCGCACATCTCAATGCGACTACTTTAATCAGCCATATTTCCAAAACCTAAGTTTTTACGGTAACTTGGGTGGTATAATACAGAAGTTCTGGTCCTATTCTATCACCCTATGTGTACGTCATGTATCCACAATTCCGTATTTATTTTTATATTTCATGTCAAACTTAGACAAATCGTTGTCCGCATATCGCATAGCGACTAATTTAATCACCCATATTTCCAAAACCTAAGTTTTTAAGGTAACTTGGGTGGTATAGTACAGAAGTTCTGGTCCTATTCTATCACCCTATGTGTACGTCATGTATCCACAATTCCGTATTTATTTTTATATTTCATGTCAAACTTAGACAAATTGTTGTCCGCACATCGCATAGCGACTAATTTAATCACCCGTATTTCCAAAACCTAAGTTTTTAAGGTAACTTGGGTGGTATAGTACTAAAGTTCAGGACCTATTCTATCATCCTATGTGTACGTCATGTTGGCACACTTCCGTATTTATTTTATTTTTCATGTCATACTTTGACAAATCGCTGTCCGCACATCTCAATGCGACTACTTTAATCAGCCATATTTCCAAAACCTAAGTTTTTACGGTAACTTGGGTGGTATAGTACTAAAGTTCTGGACCTATTCTATCATCCTATGTGTACGTCATGTTGGCACACTTCCGTATTTATTTTATTTTTCATGTCATACTTTGACAAATCGCAGTCCGCACATCTCAATGCGACTACTTTAATCAGCCATATTTCCAAAACCTAAGTTTTTACGGTAATTTGGGTGGTATAGTACTAAAGTTCTGGACCTATTCTATCATCCTATGTGTACGTCATGTTGGCACACCTCCGTATTTTTTTTTTATATTTCGTGTCAAACTTAGACAAATCGTTGTCCGCACATCGCATAGCGACAAATTTAATCACCCATATTTCCAAAACCTAAGTTTTTACGGTAACTTGGGTGGTATAGTACTAAAGTTCTGGACCTATTCTATCATCCTATGTGTACGTCATGTTGGCACACCTCCGTATTTTTTTTATATTTCGTGTCAAACTTCGACAAATCGTTGTCCGCACATCGCATAGCGACTAATTTAATCACCCATATTTCCAAAACCTAAGTTTTTACGGTAACTTGGGTGGTATAATACAGAAGTTCTGGTCCTATTCTATCACCCTATGTGTACGTCATATATCCACAATTCCGTATTTATTTTTATATTTCATGTCAAACTTAGACAAATCGCTGTCCGCACATCTCAATGCGACTACTCTAATCAGCCATATTTCCAAAACCTAAGTTTTTACGGTAACTTGGGTGGTATAGTACTAAAGTTCTGGACCTATTCTATCATCCTATGTGTACGTCATGTTGGCACACCTCCGTATTTTTTTTAAATTTCGTGTCAAACTTCGACAAATCTCTGGCCGCACATCTCAATGCGACTACTTTAATCAGCCATATTTCCAAAACCTAGGTTTTTACGGTAACTTGGGTGGTATAGTACTAAAGTTCTGGACCTATTCTATCATCCTATGTGTACGTAATGTTGGCACACCTCCGTATTTATTATTATATTTCATGTCATATTTAGACAAATCGTTGTCCGCACATCGCATAGCGACTAATTTAATAACCCATATTTCAAAAACCTAAATTTTTAAGGTATCTTGGGTGGTATAGTACTAAAGTTCTGGTCCTATTCTTTCATCCTACGTGTACGTCATGCTGACACACTGCCGTATTTATTTCATATTTTATGTCAAACTTAGGTGGATCGCTGTCCACACATCCAAAGCGACTATTTTAATCACCCATATTTCCAAAACCTAAGTTTTGACGGTAACCTGAGTGGTATAATAATATAGTTCTAATCCTATTCTATCACCCAATGTGTACGTCATGTATCCAAAATTCCGTATTTATTTTTATATTTCATGTAAAACTTAGACAAATCGTTGTCCGCACATCGCATAGCGACTAATTTAATCAGCCATATTTCCAAAACCTAAGTTTTTACGGTAACTTGGGTGGTATAATACAGAAGTTCTGGTCCTATTCTATCACCCTATGTGTACGTCATGTATCCACAATTCCGTATTTATTTTTATATTTCATGTCAAACTTAGACAAATCGTTGTCCGCACATCGCATAGCGACTAATTTAATCACCCATATTTCCAAAACCTAAGTTTTTAAGGTAACTTGGGTGGTATAATACTAAATTTCAGGACCTATTCTATCATCCTATGTGTACGTCATGTTGGCACACTTCCGTATTTATTTTATTTTTCATGTCATACTTTGACAAATCGCTGTCCGCACATCTCAATGCGACTACTTTAATCAGCCATATTTCCAAAACCTAGGTTTTTACGGTAACTTGGGTGGTATAATACAGAAGTTCTGGTCCTATTCTATCACCCTATGTGTACGTCATGTATCCACAATTCCGTATTTATTTTTATATTTCATGTCAAACTTAGACAAATCGTTGTCCGCACATCGCATAGCGACTAATTTAATCACCCATATTTCCAAAACCTAAGTTTTTAAGGTAACTTGGGTGGTATAATACTAAATTTCAGGACCTATTCTATAATCCTATGTGTACGTCATGTTTGCACACTTCCGTATTTATTTTATTTTTCATGTCATACTTTGACAAATCGCTGTCCGCACATCTCAATGCGACTACTTTAATCAGCCATATTTCCAAAACCTAAGTTTTTACGATAACTTGCGTGGTATAATACAGAAGTTCTGGTCCTATTCTATCACCCTACGTGTACGTCATGTATCCACAATTCCGTATTTATTTTTATATTTCATGTCAAACTTCGACAAATCTCTGTCCGCACATCTCAATGCGACTACTTTAATCAGCCATATTTCCAAAACCTAAGTTTTTACGGTAACTTGGGTGGTATAATACAGAAGTTCTGGTCCTATTCTATCACCCTACGTGTACGTAATGTTGGCACACCTCCGTATTTTTTTTATATTTCGTGTCAAACTTCGACAAATCTCTGTCCGCACATCTCAATGCGACTACTTTAATCAGCCATATTTCCAAAACCTAAGTTTTTACGATAACTTGGGTGGTATAATACAGAGGTTCTGGTCCTATTCTATCACCCTATGTGTACGTCATGTATCCACAATTCCGTATTTATTTTTATATTTCATGTCAAACTTAGACAAATCGTTGTCCGCACATCGCATAGCGACTAATTTAATCACCCATATTTCCAAAACCTAAGTTTTTAAGGTAACTTGGGTGGTATAATACTAAATTTCAGGACCTATTCTATCATCCTATGTGTACGTCATGCTGACACACTGCCGAATTTATTTTATATTTTATGTCAAACTTAGGTGGATCACTGTCCACACATCCAAAGCGACTATTTTAATCACCCGTATTTCCAAAACCTAAGTTTTTACGGTAACTTGGGTGGTATAATACAGAAGTTCTGGTCCTATTCTATCACCCTATGTGTACGTCATGTATCCACAAGTCCGTATTTATTTTTATATTTCGTGTCAAACTTCGACAAATCTCTGTCCGCACATCTCAATGAGACTACTTTAATCAGCCATATTTCCAAAACCTAAGTTTTTACAGTAACTTGGGTGGTATGATACAGAAGTTCTGGTCCTATTCTATCACCCAATGTGTACGTCATGTATCCAAAATTCCGTATTTATTTTTATATTTCATGTCAAACTTAGACAAATCGTTGTCCGCACATCGCATAGCGACTAATTTAATCACCCATATTTCCAAAACCTAAGTTTTTAAGGTAACTTGGGTGGTATAATACTAAATTTCAGGACCTATTCTATCATCCTATGTGTACGTCATGCTGACACACTGCCGAATTTATTTTATATTTTATGTCAAACTTAGGTGGATCACTGTCCACACATCCAAAGCGACTATTTTAATCACCCGTATTTCCAAAACCTAAGTTTTTACGGTAACTTGGGTGGTATAATACAGAAGTTCTGGTCCTATTCTATCACCCTATGTGTACGTCATGTACCCACAATTCCGTATTTATTTTTATATTTCATGTCAAACTTAGACAAATCGTTGTCCGCACATCGCATAGCGACTAATTTAATCACCCATATTTCCAAAACCTAAGTTTTTAAGGTAACTTGGGTGGTATAGTACAGAAGTTCTGGTCCTATTCTATCACCCTATGTGTACGTCATGTATCCACAATTCCGTATTTATTTTTATATTTCATGTCAAACTTAGACAAATTGTTGTCCGCACATCGCATAGCGACTAATTTAATCACCCGTATTTCCAAAACCTAAGTTTTTAAGGTAACTTGGGTGGTATAGTACTAAAGTTCAGGACCTATTCTATCATCCTATGTGTACGTCATGTTGGCACACTTCCGTATTTATTTTATTTTTCATGTCATACTTTGACAAATCGCTGTCCGCACATCTCAATGCGACTACTTTAATCAGCCATATTTCCAAAACCTAAGTTTTTACGGTAACTTGGGTGGTATAGTACTAAAGTCCTGGACCTATTCTATCATCCTATGTGTACGTCATGTTGGCACACCTCCGTATTTTTTTTATATTTCGTGTCAAACATAGACAAATCGTTGTCCGCACATCGCATAGCGACTACTTTAATCACCCATATTTCCAAAACCTAAGTTTTTACGGTAACTTGGGTGGTATAGTACTAAAGTTCTGGACCTATTCTATCATCCTATGTGTACGTCATGTTGGCACACCTCCGTATTTTTTTATATTTCGTGTCAAACTTCGACAAATCGTTGTCCGCACATCGCATAGCGACTAATTTAATCACCCATATTTCCAAAACCTAAGTTTTTACGGTAACTTGGGTGGTATAATACAGAAGTTCTGGTCCTATTCTATCACCCTATGTGTACGTCATATATCCACAATTCCGTATTTATTTTTATATTTCATGTCAAACTTAGACAAATCGCTGTCCGCACATCTCAATGCGACTACTCTAATCAACCATATTTCCAAAACCTAAGTTTTTACGGTAACTTGGGTGGTATAGTACTAAAGTTCTGGACCTATTCTATCATCCTATGTGTACGTCATGTTGGCACACCTCCGTATTTTTTTTATATTTCGTGTCAAACTTCGACAAATCTCTGGCCGCACATCTCAATGCGACTACTTTAATCAGCCATATTTCCAAAACCTAGGTTTTTACGGTAACTTGGGTGGTATAGTACTAAAGTTCTGGACCTATTCTATCATCCTATGTGTACTTAATGTTGGCACTCCTCCGTATTTATTATTATATTTCATGTCATACTTAGACAAATCGTTGTCCGCACATCGCATAGCGACTAATTTAATAACCCATATTTCCAAAACCTAAGTTTTTAAGGTATCTTGGGTGGTATAGTACTAAAGTTCTGGTCCTATTCTTTCATCCTACGTGTACGTCATGCTGACACACTGCCGTATTTATTTCATATTTTATGTCAAACTTAGGTGGATCGCTGTCCACACATCCAAAGCGACTATTTTAATCACCCATATTTCCAAAATCTAAGTTTTGACGGTAACCTGAGTGGTATAATAATATAGTTCTAATCCTATTCTATCACCCAATGTGTACGTCATGTATCCAAAATTCCGTATTTATTTTTATATTTCATGTCAAACTTAGACAAATCGTTGTCCGCACATCGCATAGCGACTAATTTAATCACCCATATTTCCAAAACCTAAGTTTTTACGGTAACTTGGGTGGTATAATACAGAAGTTCTGGTCCTATTCTATCACCCTATGTGTACGTCATGTATCCACAATTCCGTATTTATTTTTATATTTCATGTCAAACTTAGACAAATCGTTGTCCGCACATCGCATAGCGACTAATTTAATCACCCATATTTCCAAAACCTAAGTTTTTACGGTAACTTGGGTGGTATAGTACTAAAGTTCTGGACGTATTCTATCATCCTATGTGTACGTCATGTTGGCACAACTCCGTATTTTTTTTATATTTCGTGTCAAACTTCGACAAATCGTTGTCCGCACATCGCATAGCGACTAATTTAATCAGCCATATTTCCAAAACCTATGTTTTTACGGTAACTTGGGTGGTATAATACAGAAGTTCTGGTCCTATTCTATCACCCTATGTGTACGTCATGTATCCACAATTCCGTATTTATTTTTATATTTCGTGTCAAACTTCGACAAATCTCTGTCCGCACATCGCATAGCGACTAATTTAATCACCCATATTTCCAAAACCTAAGTTTTTAAGGTAACTTGGGTGGTATAATACTAAATTTCAGGACCTATTCTATCACCCTATGTGTACGTCATGTATCCACAATTCCGTATTTATTTTTATATTTCATGTCAAACTTAGACAAATCGTTGTCCGCACATCGCATAGCGACAAATTTAATCACCCATATTTCCAAAAGCTAAGTTTTTAAGGTAACTTGGGTGGTATAATACTAAATTTCAGGACCTATTCTATCATCCTATGTGTACGTCATGTTGGCACACTTCCGTATTTATTTTATTTTTCATGTCATACTTTGACAAATCGCTGTCCGCACATCTCAATGCGACTACTTTAATCAGCCATATTTCCAAAACCTAAGTTTTTACGTTAACTTGGGTGGTATAATACAGAAGTTCTGGTCCTATTTCATCACTCTACGTGTACGTCATGCTGACACACTGCCGTATTTATTTTATATTTTATGTCAAACTTAGGTGGATCACTGTCCACACATCCAAAGCGACTATTTTAATCACCCGTATTTCCAAAACCTAAGTATTTAAGGTAACTTGGGTGGTATAGTACTAAAGTTCTGGACCTATTCTATCATCCTATGTGTACGTCATGTTGGCACACCTCCGTATTTTTTTTATATTTCGTGTCAAATTTCGACAAATCTCTGTCCGCACATCTCAATGCGACTACTTTAATCAGCCATATTTCCAAAACCTAAGTTTTTAAGGTAACTTGGGTGGTATAATACTAAATTTCAGGACCTATTCTATCATCCTATGTGTACGTCATGTTGGCACACTTCCGTATTTATTTTATTTTTCATGTCATACTTTGACAAATCGCTGTCCGCACATCTCAATGCGACTACTTTAATCAGCCATATTTCCAAAACCTAAGTTTTTACGGTAACTTGGGTGGTATAATACAGAAGTTCTGGTCCTATTCTATCACCCTATGTGTACGTCATGTATCCACAATTCCGTATTTATTTTTATATTTCATGTCAAACTTAGACAAATCGTTGTCCGCACATCGCATAGCGACTAATTTAATCACCCATATTTCCAAAACCTAAGTTTTTAAGGTAACTTGGGTGGTATAATACTAAATTTCAGGACCTATTCTATAATCCTATGTGTACGTCATGTTGGCACACTTCCGTATTTATTTTATTTTTCATGTCATACTTTGACAAATCGCTGTCCGCACATCTCAATGCGACTACTTTAATCAGCCATATTTCCAAAACCTAAGTTTTTACGGTAACTTGGGTGGTATAATACAGAAGTTCTGGTCCTATTCTATCACCCTACGTGTACGTCATGTATCCACAATTCCGTATTTATTTTTATATTTCATGTCAAACTTCGACAAATCTCTGTCCGCACATCTCAATGCGACTACTTTAATCAGCCATATTTCCAAAACCTAAGTTTTTACGGTAACTTG
The DNA here is from genome assembly GCA_035578135.1 of Flexamia atlantica. NCBI lineage: Eukaryota > Metazoa > Arthropoda > Insecta > Hemiptera > Cicadellidae > Flexamia > Flexamia atlantica. The sequence continues at coordinate 41,282 of JAQJVK010000290.1, read as the reverse complement.
GGTGGTATAATACAGAAGTTCTGGTCCTATTCTATCACCCTACGTGTACGTAATGTTGGCACACCTCCGTATTTTTTTTATATTTCGTGTCAAACTTCGACAAATCTCTGTCCGCACATCTCAATGCGACTACTTTAATTAGCCATATTTCCAAAACCTAAGTTTTTACGATAACTTGGGTGGTATAATACAGAAGTTCTGGTCCTATTCTATCACCCTATGTGTACGTCATGTATCCACAATTCCGTATTTATTTTTATATTTCATGTCAAACTTAGACAAATCGTTGTCCGCACATCGCATAGCGACTAATTTAATCACCCATATTTCCAAAACCTAAGTTTTTACGGTAACTTGGGTGGTATAGTACTAAAGTTCTGGACCTATTCTATCATCCTATGTGTACGTCATGTTGGCACACTTCCGTATTTATTTTATTTTTCATGTCATACTTTGACAAATCGCAGTCCGCACATCTCAATGCGACTACTTTAATCAGCCATATTTCCAAAACCTAAGTTTTTACGGTAACTTGGGTGGTATAATACAGAAGTTCTGGTCCTATTCTATCACCCTATGTGTACGTCATATATCCACAATTCCGTATTTATTTTTATATTTCATGTCAAACTTAGACAAATCGCTGTCCGCACATCTCAATGCGACTACTCTAATCAGCCATATTTCCAAAACCTAAGTTTTTACGGTAACTTGGGTGGTATAGTACTAAAGTCCTGGACCTATTCTATCATCCTATGTGTACGTCATGTTGGCACACCTCCGTATTTTTTTTTATATTTCGTGTCAAACATAGACAAATCGTTGTCCGCACATCGCATAGCGACAAATTTAATCACCCATATTTCCAAAACCTAAGTTTTTACGGTAACTTGGGTGGTATAGTACTAAAGTTCTGGACCTATTCTATCATCCTATGTGTACGTCATGTTGGCACACCTCCGTATTCTTTTAAATTTCGTGTCAAACTTCGACAAATCGTTGTCCGCACATCGCATAGCGACTAATTTAATCACCCATATTTCCAAAACCTAAGTTTTTACGGTAACTTGGGTGGTATAATACAGAAGTTCTGGTCCTATTCTATCACCCTATGTGTACGTCATATATCCACAATTCCGTATTTATTTTTATATTTCATGTCAAACTTAGACAAATCGCTGTCCGCACATCTCAATGCGACTACTCTAATCAGCCATATTTCCAAAACCTAAGTTTTTACGGTAACTTGGGTGGTATAGTACTAAAGTTCTGGACCTATTCTATCATCCTATGTGTACGTCATGTTGGCACACCTCCGTATTTTTTTTATATTTCGTGTCAAACTTCGACAAATCTCTGGCCGCACATCTCAATGCGACTACTTTAATCAGCCATATTTCCAAAACCTAGGTTTTTACGGTAACTTGGGTGGTATAGTACTAAAGTTCTGGACCTATTCTATCATCCTATGTGTACGTAATGTTGGCACACCTCCGTATTTATTATTATATTTCATGTCATACTTAGACAAATCGTTGTCCGCACATCGCATAGCGACTAATTTAATAACCCATATTTCCAAAACCTAAGTTTTTAAGGTATCTTGGGTGGTATAGTACTAAAGTTCTGGTCCTATTCTTTCATCCTACGTGTACGTCATGCTGACACACTGCCGTATTTATTTCATATTTTATGTCAAACTTAGGTGGATCGCTGTCCACACATCCAAAGCGACTATTTTAATCACCCATATTTCCAAAACCTAAGTTTTGACGGTAACCTGAGTGGTATAATAATATAGTTCTAATCCTATTCTATCACCCAATGTGTACGTCATGTATCCAAAATTCCGTATTTATTTTTATATTTCATGTCAAACTTAGACAAATCGTTGTCCGCACATCGCATAGCGACTAATTTAATCACCCATATTTCCAAAACCTAAGTTTTTGCGGTAACTTGGGTGGTATAATACAGAAGTTCTGGTCCTATTCTATCACCCTATGTGTACGTCATGTATCCACAATTCCGTATTTATTTTTATATTTCATGTCAAACTTAGACAAATCGTTGTCCGCACATCGCATAGCGACTAATTTAATCACCCATATTTCCCAAACCTAAGTTTTTACGGTATCTTGGGTGGTATAGTACTAAAGTTCTGGACGTATTCTATCATCCTATGTGTACGTCATGTTGGCACAACTCCGTATTTTTTTTATATTTCGTGTCAAACTTCGACAAATCGTTGTCCGCACATCGCATAGCGACTAATTTAATCAGCCATATTTCCAAAACCTATGTTTTTACGGTAACTTGGGTGTGCAATGTTTCAGTTCTAGGCCTAGTCTAGGTAACCTAGATTTTAACAGTAGATAATGATATTTTGAGCTAGAGATTGTTTATTATGTAGGCCTAAGTTAAGACTTCATATCATTTAATAGAAATAATCAGTTTTATCTTCATTTAATTTGTTGAAAGTGTGAAATAGTTGAAGAAATGTTTGTTGTTCACTTACCGAATAGGTTAGGTTATCCGATATCATTGTTGTAAATAACAACACAGAGTGTACTTTCATTATTTATCTGTGAATACCTTGTCTGTATTGTAAAACAATTAGTATTTATTAGTTTTAAGTTAGAATAATCCATATTTAATGATTTAATAGCAATGATTGTAAAGGTAGCTAAAAGGAATGTTTACGTTTCCATTTATGATGTGAAATAGTGGCAATCCTGGAACAGTAGACTGTTGCATCGGCTGACGGGTGGTCATGTGATCATCCCCAGCTGATCGGTTCTATAAATAGGCGAGTGCCAGCCACTTCAGATCTCAGATTCGTCTCAATAGCTGACTGATGCTGTGAGCGCTTTGTGCTCGCTGTTGCATCTCCAGCAATAACGGGTAGACGGCAGGTCCCCGATTTTGTTATTTTGGAACGGTAGAGGCAGAGTCCCCCGTATCCCCAATTAATTATGATTTGAAAATAACAGGGCATTTAGCCACCAAGTAATAATATTTATTTAATAATTTATTGTAAATCCATTTGTATAATTTCTACGAAAGAATAAAAGTCAGTATTATTAAAATATTCCTACTTCTCCTCATTTAATGATTTAATATTTAAGTTTCAAAAAGGTCGATCGAGTTGGTGAGTATAAGGCTATCGTAATTACACTAACATTCGAAGATTGTTTAGCCCCGACTGTCCGTTGGCGCGGCAATCTTAACACTACACTTCGGCTTACGCTGTTGCATCTTAATTGATGCTGCGTCCGAAAACATACAATTAGTGGCACTTTACATTTTACATTCACAAACACAATAAAGGCTTACGCTGTTGCATCTTAGTTGATGCTGCGTCCTTTATAACACTACGCTTTCGGATCGCTGTTGCATCTTAACTGATGCTGTGACCGAATTAAACACACATTTACACTTACAGATAAAGGCTTACGCTGTTGCATCTTAATTGATGCTGCGTCCTTTATTCACATAACACTCACAAATAAAGGCTTACGCTGTTGCATCTTAGTTGATGCTGCGTCCTTTATAACACTACGCTTTCGGATCGCTGTTGCATCTTAAATGATGCTGTGACCGAATTAAGCACACAAATTACACACTTACACCAAGAACTCACAAGTTAGGGGATCATTGATAGCCTACAAGTGGATTGTGCTACGGCAAAGAACTCACCCTGAGGTTTAAGGTTGAAATTGACTTAAATAAATAAAAACCATCCTATAAATCTCTCTTCCCTCCCTTTACACATAGTAATTTGGCGCCCAACGCGTTGCACATTTCACAGAGTAGGCCTATTTAATGAACAAATATAATTTACGTAAACATATTAAACTAACTATCAAAGCCCAAGAAGCAGAATTAAGAATGATTAGGCAATCAAACGACCAAAATATGGATGAAAATAACGAAACTTCAGAAATAAATCCTAGCCTAAATAATGATACAGGAGATAACCAAAATTTAGCATCTGGTGACGGTTTGAACCGCAGTCGATCTCCTAGCCCAACTAAATCACAACCAACGGATACACAAACAATGCTTATGACATTGCTTCAGAATTTTGAAGAGTTCAGTCATAACCTTCATCGAGAGATCAATCAACTGCGGAATGAAATGACAGGAAAATTTGAAAGAATAACAGGAAATTTTGAAACAATGACAGATAATTTTGAAACAATAAGGACAGAGATAACTGAAGTAAGGACAGAGATGAAAGAAATGCGTAAAGAAATCACAATAGATATAAAACAAATTGAAACAAAATTCAACAACCAAATAGAAGAGTTAAAGGATGAGATAAATAACACGATCCAAGAGAAGATTAATGAAGGTATTCGAGAACAACTTCAAAGTAGTAAAACAAACAATAAAACAGTAGGCCTACCAGTTGACGTACACGTCACATGCCCCAATAACCAAATCAAAGAACTGCCTAAATTTAATGGAAAATCAAGAAACCCAAATGAATTTCTCGCGAAACTGAAAAATTACTTCAACAGGGAAAATGAACGGCGGACTCTCCGCAATGAAGAAAAATTAAACTTAGAGGAGATTTTGGACATCTGCTTAGAGGGTTCCTCAGCAAAATGGTGGGACATGATCAAAGCATCAGTGAAAGATTTTGAGGATTTTGAAAAGATTTTCCTAGATAAATACTGGAGTGAAGAAATCCAAGACGGATTAAAAAGAAAATTGGATTTAGAAAAATTTATACCGCATAGGGGACTAACAAAAGCAGATTACTTTATCGAAAGAGTCGTTCTGATGCAAAATATGACCCCAAAATTAACTGAAAAGGAGATAGTTCGTCGCCTTGCTCGACATTTTGATCATACCATACAACAGGCATGCAAAGTACAAAATATTGTAACGATACAACAAATGGAAAAATTACTAAGCACTGATGATACTGAGGAAGCGAATGAGTCCCTCAGGTATAACCTGGAGAAAAATTTGAGTCGAAATGAATCCCATTTCAAACCAGGGGACAGACGACCAGTCGAGGAAAGAGATAACTATAACGGAAGAGATAACTATAACAGAAGAGAAAACAATAACAGAAGGTATGAGGAGTCTAGAAACTATGGGAATAACAAGTTAAATGACAACAGGACATATCAGTCAAGGAATGATGAAAGAGAAAGCTATAACAACCGAAGGGATAGATTTGAAAAACAGAATGAAGAAAGAAAGGATAATTATAACAGAAGAGGTAACTATGGCCAGGAGTATGACAGGAGACGAAGGTTTGATGGAAACAATGAAAATACAAACTACGAGGAGCCATCACAGCGGCAACAAAATGAGTTTGAGGATGAGAGATCCGACCAAGACCATTTAAACTAAATGGCACTGGAAATAAAGTAGGCCTAATGGAAAAATTTGAATTACACTATGAAACGGTCAATAAATTTCCAGTGCAAAATGAAATAGAAAATGATAGGCCTATAAACAATATTTTATGTGACAAACAATTTTTAATGGACGAAACTATTGACGTAAATGAAAATAAAAATACTTATTATGTACCAGAAGTCGATATAAATTTTGAGGGAGTCAGTACAAAATGTATCATAGACACTGGGAGTTCAGTAACTTGCATGCAGAAGGAATGGTTTTTAAAAAACAAACATAATTTAGGAAAATATGAAGAGTTTCCGTTAACCAATACCACAATTAATACTGCTATAAATCAGAAGTCTCAACGAATTAAGAGTATTATTTTAGTAAATGCAAGAATAAATAATGTAAATGTTCAGATGAAGTGTTTGATTGTACCAAACTTGATTAAGGAGATAGTCATTGGAAATGACACTATGCAGGAACTGAAAGTGATCATTGATTACAGTAAAAACTGTATAAAATTAGGAAAATATGTTATTTACTTTCAAGACAGTTCGAAGCAAGATGAAAAATGTGGTGTTTTATACACAACAATACTTATCACAACAGATAAAGATTATGATTTAAATAGTGACATGCATAAAAATGATCAAGAGTTAAATAATACAGAAAGGATGGATAGTGAAGCACAGGAGAAGTTTGAGTCAATTGAAACTAAGGGAATTGAAAAAGAAGTTTCAGTTAATAAAACAACTGAATTATCTGCTAAACATGCTGATCAACTGAAATATGAGTTTGTTGATAAAGAAGGGACAAGTCAGGGAGAAGTCAGAAAGTCAGAAGAGGGGAAGATGGAACCCAGCGAACTGCAGGACACTGCTTTGGAGGAAGAAGTAAAACTTGTCTCAGAGAGGAACTGGAAGAAGAGAAAGAAGAAAGCTGAAGTTCTAGCGGAAGAAGAACATTTGTGAAGTGATAAGGACACTTAGTTATTAATTAATTATAAATTTGAATTTGTTGTTCACTTACTTGTTTCAGATGTTGTAGACACTCTTGAACTCATAAGTGATGAGATAGGAAAGGGTAAATAAAAAACCAGGTAATTTGTATAAAAAATTGTACATGTTCATTTAATTTTATTATACAAATTAAGGGGACAATGCAATGTTTCAGTTCTAGGCCTAGTCTAGGTAACCTAGATTTTAACAGTAGATAATGATATTTTGAGCTAGAGATTGTTTATTATGTAGGCCTAAGTTAAGACTTCATATCATTTAATAGAAATAATCAGTTTTATCTTCATTTAATTTGTTGAAAGTGTGAAATAGTTGAAGAAATGTTTGTTGTTCACTTACCGAATAGGTTAGGTTATCCGATATCATTGTTGTAAATAACAACACAGAGTGTACTTTCATTATTTATCTGTGAATACCTTGTCTGTATTGTAAAACAATTAGTATTTATTAGTTTTAAGTTAGAATAATCCATATTTAATGATTTAATAGCAATGATTGTAAAGGTAGCTAAAAGGAATGTTTACGTTTCCATTTATGATGTGAAATAGTGGCAATCCTGGAACAGTAGACTGTTGCATCGGCTGACGGGTGGTCATGTGATCATCCCCAGCTGATCGGTTCTATAAATAGGCGAGTGCCAGCCACTTCAGATCTCAGATTCGTCTCAATAGCTGACTGATGCTGTGAGCGCTTTGTGCTCGCTGTTGCATCTCCAGCAATAACGGGTAGACGGCAGGTCCCCGATTTTGTTATTTTGGAACGGTAGAGGCAGAGTCCCCCGTATCCCCAATTAATTATGATTTGAAAATAACAGGGCATTTAGCCACCAAGTAATAATATTTATTTAATAATTTATTGTAAATCCATTTGTATAATTTCTACGAAAGAATAAAAGTCAGTATTATTAAAATATTCCTACTTCTCCTCATTTAATGATTTAATATTTAAGTTTCAAAAAGGTCGATCGAGTTGGTGAGTATAAGGCTATCGTAATTACACTAACATTCGAAGATTGTTTAGCCCCGACTGTCCGTTGGCGCGGCAATCTTAACACTACACTTCGGCTTACGCTGTTGCATCTTAATTGATGCTGCGTCCGAAAACATACAATTAGTGGCACTTTACATTTTACATTCACAAACACAATAAAGGCTTACGCTGTTGCATCTTAGTTGATGCTGCGTCCTTTATAACACTACGCTTTCGGATCGCTGTTGCATCTTAACTGATGCTGTGACCGAATTAAACACACATTTACACTTACAGATAAAGGCTTACGCTGTTGCATCTTAATTGATGCTGCGTCCTTTATTCACATAACACTCACAAATAAAGGCTTACGCTGTTGCATCTTAGTTGATGCTGCGTCCTTTATAACACTACGCTTTCGGATCGCTGTTGCATCTTAAATGATGCTGTGACCGAATTAAGCACACAAATTACACACTTACACCAAGAACTCACAAGTTAGGGGATCATTGATAGCCTACAAGTGGATTGTGCTACGGCAAAGAACTCACCCTGAGGTTTAAGGTTGAAATTGACTTAAATAAATAAAAACCATCCTATAAATCTCTCTTCCCTCCCTTTACACATAGTAGGTGGTATAATACAGAAGTTCTGGTCCTATTCTATCACCCTATGTGTACGTCATGTATCCACAATTCCGTATTTATTTTTATATTTCGTGTCAAACTTCGACAAATCTCTGTCCGCACATCGCATAGCGACTAATTTAATCACCCATATTTCCAAAACCTAAGTTTTTAAGGTAACTTGGGTGGTATAATACTAAATTTCAGGACCTATTCTATCACCCTATGTGTACGTCATGTATCCACAATTCCGTATTTATTTTTATATTTCATGTCAAACTTAGACAAATCGTTGTCCGCACATCGCATAGCGACAAATTTAATCACCCATATTTCCAAAAGCTAAGTTTTTAAGGTAACTTGGGTGGTATAATACTAAATTTCAGGACCTATTCTATCATCCTATGTGTACGTCATGTTGGCACACTTCCGTATTTATTTTATTTTTCATGTCATACTTTGACAAATCGCTGTCCGCACATCTCAATGCGACTACTTTAATCAGCCATATTTCCAAAACCTAAGTTTTTACGTTAACTTGGGTGGTATAATACAGAAGTTCTGGTCCTATTTCATCACTCTACGTGTACGTCATGCTGACACACTGCCGTATTTATTTTATATTTTATGTCAAACTTAGGTGGATCACTGTCCACACATCCAAAGCGACTATTTTAATCACCCGTATTTCCAAAACCTAAGTTTTTAAGGTAACTTGGGTGGTATAGTACTAAAGTTCTGGACCTATTCTATCATCCTATGTGTACGTCATGTTGGCACACCTCCGTATTTTTTTTATATTTCGTGTCAAACTTCGACAAATCTCTGTCCGCACATCTCAATGCGACTACTTTAATCAGCCATATTTCCAAAACCTAAGTTTTTAAGGTAACTTGGGTGGTATAATACTAAATTTCAGGACCTATTCTATCATCCTATGTGTACGTCATGTTGGCACACTTCCGTATTTATTTTATTTTTCATGTCATACTTTGACAAATCGCTGTCCGCACATCTCAATGCGACTACTTTAATCAGCCATATTTCCAAAACCTAAGTTTTTACGGTAACTTGGGTGGTATAATACAGAAGTTCTGGTCCTATTCTATCACCCTATGTGTACGTCATGTATCCACAATTCCGTATTTATTTTTATATTTCATGTCAAACTTAGACAAATCGTTGTCCGCACATCGCATAGCGACTAATTTAATCACCCATATTTCCAAAACCTAAGTTTTTACGGTAACTTGGGTGGTATAATACAGAAGTTCTGGTCCTATTCTATCACCCTATGTGTACGTCATGTATCCACAATTCCGTATTTATTTTTATATTTCATGTCAAACTTAGACAAATCGTTGTCCGCACATCGCATAGCGACTAATTTAATCACCCATATTTCCAAAACCTAAGTTTTTAAGGTAACTTGGGTGGTATAATACTAAATTTCAGGACCTATTCTATCATCCTATGTGTACGTCATGTTGGCACACTTCCGTATTTATTTTATTTTTCATGTCATACTTTGACAAATCGCTGTCCGCACATCTCAATGCGACTACTTTAATCAGCCATATTTCCAAAACCTAAGTTTTTACGGTAACTTGGGTGGTATAATACAGAAGTTCTGGTCCTATTCTATCACCCTACGTGTACGTCATGTATCCACAATTCCGTATTTATCTTTATATTTCATGTCAAACTTCGACAAATCTCTGTCCGCACATCTCAATGCGACTACTTTAATCAGCCATATTTCCAAAACCTAAGTTTTTACGGTAACTTGGGTGGTATAATACAGAAGTTCTGGTCCTATTCTATCACCCTACGTGTACGTAATGTTGGCACACCTCCGTATTTTTTTTATATTTCGTGTCAAACTTCGACAAATCTCTGTCCGCACATCTCAATGCGACTACTTTAATTAGCCATATTTCCAAAACCTAAGTTTTTACGATAACTTGGGTGGTATAATACAGAAGTTCTGGTCCTATTCTATCACCCTATGTGTACGTCATGTATCCACAATTCCGTATTTATTTTATATTTCATGTCAAACTTAGACAAATCGTTGTCCGCACATCGCATAGCGACTAATTTAATCACCCATATTTCCAAAACCTAAGTTTTTACGGTAACTTGGGTGGTATAGTACTAAAGTTCTGGACCTATTCTATCATCCTATGTGTACGTCATGTTGGCACACTTCCGTATTTATTTTATTTTTCATGTCATACTTTGACAAATCGCAGTCCGCACATCTCAATGCGACTACTTTAATCAGCCATATTTCCAAAACCTAAGTTTTTACGGTAACTTGGGTGGTATAGTACTAAAGTCCTGGACCTATTCTATCATCCTATGTGTACGTCATGTTGGCACACCTCCGTATTTTTTTTATATTTCGTGTCAAACTTAGACAAATCGTTGTCCGCACATCGCATAGCGACAAATTTAATCACCCATATTTCCAAAACCTAAGTTTTTACGGTAACTTGGGTGGTATAGTACTAAAGTTCTGGACCAATTCTATCATCCTATGTGTACGTCATGTTGGCACACCTCCGTATTTTTTTTATATTTCGTGTCAAACTTCGACAAATCGTTGTCCGCACATCGCATAGCGACTAATTTAATCACCCATATTTCCAAAACCTAAGTTTTTACGGTAACTTGGGTGGTATAATACAGAAGTTCTGGTCCTATTCTATCACCCTATGTGTACGTCATATATCCACAATTCCGTATTTATTTTTATATTTCATGTCAAACTTAGACAAATCGCTGTCCGCACATCTCAATGCGACTACTCTAATCAGCCATATTTCCAAAACCTAAGTTTTTACGGTAACTTGGGTGGTATAGTACTAAAGTTCTGGACCTATTCTATCATCCTATGTGTACGTCATGTTGGCACACCTCCGTATTTTTTTATATTTCGTGTCAAACTTCGACAAATCGTTGTCCGCACATCGCATAGCGACTAATTTAATCACCCATATTTCCAAAACCTAGGTTTTTACGGTAACTTGGGTGGTATAATACAGAAGTTCTGGTCCTATTCTATCACCCTATGTGTACGTCATGTATCCACAATTCCGTATTTATTTTTATATTTCATGTCAAACTTAGACAAATCGTTGTCCGCACATCGCATAGCGACTAATTTAATCACCCATATTTCCAAAACCTAAGTTTTTACGGTAACTTGGGTGGTATAGTACTAAAGTTCTGGACCTATTCTATCATCCTATGTGTACGTCATGTTGGCACACTTCCGTATTTATTTTATTTTTCATGTCATACTTTGACAAATCGCAGTCCGCACATCTCAATGCGACTACTTTAATCAGCCATATTTCCAAAACCTAAGTTTTTACGGTAACTTGGGTGGTATAATACAGAAGTTCTGGTCCTATTCTATCACCCTATGTGTACGTCATGTATCCACAAGTCCGTATTTATTTTTATATTTCGTGTCAAACTTCGACAAATCTCTGTCCGCACATCTCAATGAGACTACTTTAATCAGCCATATTTCCAAAACCTAAGTTTTTACAGTAACTTGGGTGGTATGATACAGAAGTTCTGGTCCAATTCTATCACCCAATGTGTACGTCATGTATCCAAAATTCCGTATTTATTTTTATATTTCATGTCAAACTTAGACAAATCGTTGTCCGCACATCGCATAGCGACTAATTTAATCACCCATATTTCCAAAACCTAGGTTTTTAAGGTAACTTGGGTGGTATAATACTAAATTTCAGGACCTATTCTATCATCCTATGTGTACGTCATGCTGACACACTGCCGAATTTATTTTATATTTTATGTCAAACTTAGGTGGATCACTGTCCACACATCCAAAGCGACTATTTTAATCACCCGTATTTCCAAAACCTAAGTTTTTACGGTAACTTGGGTGGTATAATACAGAAGTTCTGGTCCTATTCTATCACCCTATGTGTACGTCATGTATCCACAATTCCGTATTTATTTTTATATTTCATGTCAAACTTAGACAAATCGTTGTCCGCACATCGCATAGCGACTAATTTAATCACCCATATTTCCAAAACCTAAGTTTTTAAGGTAACTTGGGTGGTATAGTACAGAAGTTCTGGTCCTATTCTATCACCCTATGTGTACGTCATGTATCCACAATTCCGTATTTATTTTTATATTTCATGTCAAACTTAGACAAATCGTTGTCCGCACATCGCATAGCGACTAATTTAATCACCCATATTTCCAAAACCTAAGTTTTTAAGGTAACTTGGGTGGTATAATACAGAAGTTCTGGTCCTATTCTATCACCCTACGTGTACCTAATGTTGGCACACCTCCGTATTTTTTTTATATTTCGTGTCAAACTTCGACAAATCTCTGTCCGCACATCTCAATGCGACTACTTTAATTAGCCATATTTCCAAAACCTAAGTTTTTACGATAACTTGGGTGGTATAATACAGAAGTTCTGGTCCTATTCTATCACCCTATGTGTACGTCATGTATCCACAATTCCGTATTTATTTTTATATTTCATGTCAAAATTAGACAAATCGTTGTCCGCACATCGCATAGCGACTAATTTAATCACCCATATTTCCAAAACCTAAGTTTTTACGGTAACTTGGGTGGTATAGTACTAAAGTTCTGGACCTATTCTATCATCCTATGTGTACGTCATGTTGGCACACTTCCGTATTTATTTTATTTTTCATGTCATACTTTGACAAATCGCAGTCCGCACATCTCAATGCGACTACTTTAATCAGCCATATTTCCAAAACCTAAGTTTTTACGGTAACTTGGGTGGTATAGTACTAAAGTCCTGGACCTATTCTATCATCCTATGTGTACATCATGTTGGCACACCTCCGTATTTTTTTTATATTTCGTGTCAAACTTAGACAAATCGTTGTCCGCACATCGCATAGCGACAAATTTAATCACCCATATTTCCAAAACCTAAGTTTTTACGGTAACTTGGGTGGTATAGTACTAAAGTTCTGGACCAATTCTATCATCCTATGTGTACGTCATGTTGGCACACCTCCGTATTTTTTTTATATTTCGTGTCAAACTTCGACAAATCGTTGTCCGCACATCGCATAGCGACTAATTTAATCACCCATATTTCCAAAACCTAAGTTTTTACGGTAACTTGGGTGGTATAATACAGAAGTTCTGGTCCTATTCTATCACCCTATGTGTACGTCATATATCCACAATTCCGTATTTATTTTTATATTTCATGTCAAACTTAGACAAATCGCTGTCCGCACATCTCAATGCGACTACTCTAATCAGCTATATTTCCAAAACCTAAGTTTTTACGGTAACTTGGGTGGTATAGTACTAAAGTTCTGGACCTATTCTATCATCCTATGTGTACGTCATGTTGGCACACCTCCGTATTTTTTTTATATTTCGTGTCAAACTTCGACAAATCGTTGTCCGCACATCGCATAGCGACTAATTTAATCACCCATACTTCCAAAACCTAAGTTTTTACGGTAACTTGGGTGGTATAATACAGAAGTTCTGGTCCTATTCTATCACCCTATGTGTACGTCATGTATCCACAATTCCGTATTTATTTTTATATTTCATGTCAAACTTAGACAAATCGTTGTCCGCACATCGCATAGCGACTAATTTAATCACCCATATTTCCAAAACCTAAGTTTTTACGGTAACTTGGGTGGTATAGTACTAAAGTTCTGGACCTATTCTATCATCCTATGTGTACGTCATGTTGGCACACTTCCGTATTTATTTTATTTTTCATGTCATACTTTGACAAATCGCAGTCCGCACATCTCAATGCGACTACTTTAATCAGCCATATTTCCAAAACCTAAGTTTTTACGGTAACTTGGGTGGTATAATACAGAAGTTCTGGTCCTATTCTATCACCCTATGTGTACGTCATGTATCCACAAGTCCGTATTTATTTTTATATTTCGTGTCAAACTTCGACAAATCTCTGTCCGCACATCTCAATGAGACTACTTTAATCAGCCATATTTCCAAAACCTAAGTTTTTACAGTAACTTGGGTGGTATGATACAGAAGTTCTGGTCCTATTCTATCACCCAATGTGTACGTCATGTATCCAAAATTCCGTATTTATTTTTATATTTCATGTCAAACTTAGACAAATTGTTGTCCGCACATCGCATAGCGACTAATTTAATCACCCATATTTCCAAAACCTAAGTTTTTGAGGTAACTTGGGTGGTATAGTACTAAATTTCAGGACCTATTCTATCATCCTATGTGTACGTCATGCTGACACACTGCCGAATTTATTTTATATTTTATGTCAAACTTAGGTGGATCACTGTCCACACATCCAAAGCGACTATTTTAATCACCCGTATTTCCAAAACCTAAGTTTTTACGGTAACTTGGGTGGTATAATACAGAAGTTCTGGTCCTATTCTATCACCCTATGTGTACGTCATGTATCCACAATTCCGTATTTATTTTTATATTTCATGTCAAACTTAGACAAATCGTTGTCCGCACATCGCATAGCGACTAATTTAATCACCCATATTTCCAAAACCTAAGTTTTTAAGGTAACTTGGGTGGTATAGTACAGAAGTTCTGGTCCTATTCTATCACCCTATGTGTACGTCATGTATCCACAATTCCGTATTTATTTTTATATTTCATGTCAAACTTAGACAAATTGTTGTCCGCACATCGCATAGCGACAAATTTAATCACCCGTATTTCCAAAACCTAAGTTTTTAAGGTAACTTGGGTGGTATAGTACTAAAGTTCAGGACCTATTCTATCATCCTATGTGTACGTCATGTTGGCACACTTCCGTATTTATTTTATTTTTCATGTCATACTTTGACAAATCGCTGTCCGCACATCTCAATGCGACTACTTTAATCAGCCATATTTCCAAAACCTAAGTTTTTACGGTAACTTGGGTGGTATAGTACTAAAGTTCTGGACCTATTCTATCATCCTATGTGTACGTCATGTTGGCACACTTCCGTATTTATTTTATTTTTCATGTCATACTTTGACAAATCGCAGTCCGCACATCTCAATGCGACTACTTTAATCAGCCATATTTCCAAAACCTAAGTTTTTACGGTAATTTGGGTGGTATAGTACTAAAGTCCTGGACCTATTCTATCATCCTATGTGTACGTCATGTTGGCACACCTCCGTATTTTTTTTTATATTTCGTGTCAAACATAGACAAATCGTTGTCCGCACATCGCATAGCGACAAATTTAATCACCCATATTTCCAAAACCTAAGTTTTTACGGTAACTTGGGTGGTATAGTACTAAAGTTCTGGACCTATTCTATCATCCTATGTGTACGTCATGTTGGCACACCTCCGTATTTTTTTATATTTCGTGTCAAACTTCGACAAATCGTTGTCCGCACATCGCATAGCGACTAATTTAATCACCAATATTTCCAAAACCTAAGTTTTTACGGTAACTTGGGTGGTATAATACAGAAGTTCTGGTCCTATTCTATCACCCTATGTGTACGTCATATATCCACAATTCCGTATTTATTTTTATATTTCATGTCAAACTTAGACAAATCGCTGTCCGCACATCTCAATGCGACTACTCTAATCAGCCATATTTCCAAAACCTAAGTTTTTACGGTAACTTGGGTGGTATAGTACTAAAGTTCTGGACCTATTCTATCATCCTATTTGTACGTCATGTTGGCACACCTCCGTATTTTTTTTATATTTCGTGTCAAACTTCGACAAATCTCTGGCCGCACATCTCAATGCGACTACTTTAATCAGCCATATTTCCAAAACCTAGGTTTTTACGGTAACTTGGGTGGTATAGTACTAAAGTTCTGGACCTATTCTATCATCCTATGTGTACGTAATGTTGGCACACCTCCGTATTTATTATTATATTTCATGTCATACTTAGACAAATCGTTGTCCGCACATCGCATAGCGACTAATTTAATAACCCATATTTCCAAAACCTAAGTTTTTAAGGTATCTTGGGTGGTATAGTACTAAAGTTCTGGTCCTATTCTTTCATCCTACGTGTACGTCATGCTGACACACTGCCGTATTTATTTCATATTTTATGTCAAACTTAGGTGGATCGCTGTCCACACATCCAAAGCGACTATTTTAATCACCCATATTTCCAAAACCTAAGTTTTGACGGTAACCTGAGTGGTATAATAATATAGTTCTAATCCTATTCTATCACCCAATGTGTACGTCATGTATCCAAAATTCCGTATTTATTTTTATATTTCATGTCAAACTTAGACAAATCGTTGTCCGCACATCGCATAGCGACTAATTTAATCACCCATATTTCCAAAACCTAAGTTTTTACGGTAACTTGGGTGGTATAATACAGAAGTTCTGGTCCTATTCTATCACCCTATGTGTACGTCATGTATCCACAATTCCGTATTTATTTTTATATTTCATGTCAAACTTAGACAAATCGTTGTCCGCACATCGCATAGCGACTAATTTAATCACCCATATTTCCAAAACTCAAGTTTTTACGGTAACTTGGGTGGTATAGTACTAAAGTTCTGGACGTATTCTATCATCCTATGTGTACGTCATGTTGGCACAACTCCGTATTTTTTATATATTTCGTGTCAAACTTCGACAAATCGTTGTCCGCACATCGCATAGCGACTAATTTAATCAGCCATATTTCCAAAACCTATGTTTTTACGGTAACTTGGGTGGTATAATACAGAAGTTCTGGTCCTATTCTATCACCCTATGTGTACGTCATGTATCCACAATTCCGTATTTATTTTTATATTTCGTGTCAAACTTCGACAAATCTCTGTCCGCACATCGCATAGCGACTAATTTAATCACCCATATTTCCAAAACCTAATTTTTTAAGGTAACTTGGGTGGTATAATACTAAATTTCAGGACCTATTCTATCACCCTATGTGTACGTCATGTATCCACAATTCCGTATTTATTTTTATATTTCATGTCAAACTTAGACAAATCGTTGTCCGCACATCGCATAGCGACAAATTTAATCACCCATATTTCCAAAAGCTAAGTTTTTAAGGTAACTTGGGTGGTATAATACTAAATTTCAGGACCTATTCTATCATCCTATGTGTACGTCATGTTGGCACACTTCCGTATTTATTTTATTTTTCATGTCATACTTTGACAAATCGCTGTCCGCACATCTCAATGCGACTACTTTAATCAGCCATATTTCCAAAACCTAAGTTTTTACGTTAACTTGGGTGGTATAATACAGAAGTTCTGGTCCTATTTCATCACTCTACGTGTACGTCATCCTGACACACTGCCGTATTTATTTTATATTTTATGTCAAACTTAGGTGGATCACTGTCCACACATCCAAAGCGACTATTTTAATCACCCGTATTTCCAAAACCTAAGTTTTTAAGGTAACTTGGGTGGTATAGTACTAAAGTTCTGGACCTATTCTATCATCCTATGTGTACGTCATGTTGGCACACCTCCGTATTTTTTTTATATTTCGTGTCAAACTTCGACAAATCTCTGTCCGCACATCTCAATGCGACTACTTTAATCAGCCATATTTCCAAAACCTAAGTTTTTAAGGTAACTTGGGTGGTATAATACTAAATTTCAGGACCTATTCTATCATCCTATGTGTACGTCATGTTGGCACACTTCCGTATTTATTTTATTTTTCATGTCATACTTTGACAAATCGCTGTCCGCACATCTCAATGCGACTACTTTAATCAGCCATATTTCCAAAACCTAAGTTTTTACGGTAACTTGGGTGGTATAATACAGAAGTTCTGGTCCTATTCTATCACCCTATGTGTACGTCATGTATCCACAATTCCGTATTTATTTTTATATTTCATGTCAAACTTAGACAAATCGTTGTCCGCACATCGCATAGCGACTAATTTAATCACCCATATTTCCAAAACCTAAGTTTTTAAGGTAACTTGGGTGGTATAATACTAAATTTCAGGACCTATTCTATAATCCTATGTGTACGTCATGTTGGCACACTTCCGTATTTATTTTATTTTTCATGTCATACTTTGACAAATCGCTGTCCGCACATCTCAATGCGACTACTTTAATCAGCCATATTTCCAAAACCTAAGTTTTTACGGTAACTTGGGTGGTATAATACAGAAGTTCTGGTCCTATTCTATCACCCTACGTGTACGTCATGTATCCACAATTCCGTATTTATTTTTATATTTCATGTCAAACTTCGACAAATCTCTGTCCGCACATCTCAATGCGACTACTTTAATCAGCCATATTTCCAAAACCTAAGTTTTTACGGTAACTTGGGTGGTATAATACAGAAGTTCTGGTCCTATTCTATCACCCTACGTGTACGTAATGTTGGCACACCTCCGTATTTTTTTTATATTTCGTGTCAAACTTCGACAAATCTCTGTCCGCACATCTCAATGCGACTACTTTAATTAGCCATATTTCCAAAACCTAAGTTTTTACGATAACTTGGGTGGTATAATACAGACGTTCTGGTCCTATTCTATCACCCTATGTGTACGTCATGTATCCACAATTCCGTATTTATTTTTATATTTCATGTCAAACTTAGACAAATCGTTGTCCGCACATCGCATAGCGACTAATTTAATCACCCATATTTCCAAAACCTAAGTTTTTACGGTAACTTGGGTGGTATAGTACTAAAGTTCTGGACCTATTCTATCATCCTATGTGTACGTCATGTTGGCACACTTCCGTATTTATTTTATTTTTCATGTCATACTTTGACAAATCGCAGTCCGCACATCTCAATGCGACTACTTTAATCAGCCATATTTCCAAAACCTAAGTTTTTACGGTAATTTGGGTGGTATAGTACTAAAGTCCTGGACCTATTCTATCATCCTATGTGTACGTCATGTTGGCACACCTCCGTATTTTTTTTATATTTCGTGTCAAACTTAGACAAATCGTTGTCCGCACATCGCATAGCGACAAATTTAATCACCCATATTTCCAAAACCTAAGTTTTAACGGTAACTTGGGTGGTATAGTACTAAAGTTCTGGACCTATTCTATCATCCTATGTGTACGTCATGTTGGCACACCTCCGTATTTTTTTTATATTTCGTGTCAAACTTCGACAAATCGTTGTCCGCATATCGCATAGCGACTAATTTAATCACCCATATTTCCAAAACTTAAGTTTTTACGGTAACTTGGGTGGTATAATACAGAAGTTCTGGTCCTATTCTATCACCCTATGTGTACGTCATATATCCACAATTCCGTATTTATTTTTATATTTCATGTCAAACTTAGACAAATCGCTGTCCGCACATCTCAATGCGACTACTCTAATCAGCCATATTTCCAAAACCTAAGTTTTTACGGTAACTTGGGTGGTATAGTACTAAAGTTCTGGACCTATTCTATCATCCTATGTGTACGTCATGTTGGCACACCTCCGTATTTTTTTTATATTTCGTGTCAAACTTCGACAAATCTCTGTCCGCACATCTCAAAGCGACTACTTTAATTAGCCATATTTCCAAAACCTTAGTTTTTACGATAACTTGGGTGGTATAATACAGAAGTTCTGGTCCTATTCTATCACCCTATGTGTACGTCATGTTGGCACACCTCCGTATTTTTTTTATATTTCGTGTCAAACTTCGACAAATCTCTGGCCGCACATCTCAATGCGACTACTTTAATCAGCCATATTTCCAAAACCTAGGTTTTTACGGTAACTTGGGTGGTATAGTACTAAAGTTCTGGACCTATTCTATCATCCTATGTGTACGTAATGTTGGCACAACTCCGTATTTATTATTATATTTCATGTCATACTTAGACAAATCGTTGTCCGCACATCGCATAGCGACTAATTTAATAACCCATATTTCCAAAACCTAAGTTTTTAAGGTATCTTGGGTGGTATAGTACTAAAGTTCTGGTCCTATTCTTTCATCCTACGTGTACGTCATGCTGACACACTGCCGTATTTATTTCATATTTTATGTCAAACTTAGGTGGATCGCTGTCCACACATCCAAAGCGACTATTTTAATCACCCATATTTCCAAAACCTAAGTTTTGACGGTAACCTGAGTGTTATAATAATATAGTTCTAATCCTATTCTATCACCCAATGTGTACGTCATGTATCCAAAATTCCGTATTTATTTTTATATTTCATGACAAACTTAGACAAATCGTTGTCCGCACATCGCATAGCGACTAATTTAATCACCCATATTTCCAAAACCTAAGTTTTTACGGTAACTTGGGTGGTATAATACAGAAGTTCTGGTCCTATTCTATCACCCTATGTGAACGTCATGTATCCACAATTCCGTATTTATTTTTATATTTCATGTCAAACTTAGACAAATCGTTGTCCGCACATCGCATAGCGACTAATTTAATCACCCATATTTCCAAAACCTAAGTTTTTAAGGTAACTTGGGTGGTATAATACTAAATTTCAGGACCTATTCTATCATCCTATGTGTACGTCATGTTGGCACTTTTCCGTATTTATTTTATTTTTCATGTCATACTTTGACAAATCGCTGTCCGCACATCTCAATGCGACTACTTTAATCAGCCATATTTCCAAAACCTAAGTTTTTACGGTAACTTGGGTGGTATAATACAGAAGTTCTGGTCCTATTCTATCACCCTATGTGTACGTCATGTATCGACAATTCCGTATTTATTTTTATATTTCATGTCAAACTTAGACAAATCGTTGTCCGCACATCGCATAGCGACTAATTTAATCACCCATATTTCCAAAACCTAAGTTTTTAAGGTAACTTGGGTGGTATAATACTAAATTTCAGGACCTATTCTATAATCCTATGTGTACGTCATGTTGGCACACTTCCGTATTTATTTTATTTTTCATGTCATACTTTGACAAATCGCTGTCCGCACATCTCAATGCGTCTACTTTAATCAGCCATATTTCCAAAACCTAAGTTTTTACGGTAACTTGGGTGGTATAATACAGAAGTTCTGGTCCTATTCTATCACCCTACGTGTACGTCATGT
Organism: Flexamia atlantica; assembly: GCA_035578135.1. Taxonomy (NCBI): domain Eukaryota; kingdom Metazoa; phylum Arthropoda; class Insecta; order Hemiptera; family Cicadellidae; genus Flexamia; species Flexamia atlantica. The sequence goes on along the minus strand of JAQJVK010000290.1, from coordinate 20,221 downwards.
ATCCACAATTCCGTATTTATCTTTATATTTCATGTCAAACTTCGACAAATCTCTGTCCGCACATCTCAATGCGACTACTTTAATCAGCCATATTTCCAAAACCTAAGTTTTTACGGTAACTTGGGTGGTATAATACAGAAGTTCTGGTCCTATTCTATCACCCTACGTGTACGTAATGTTGGCACACCTCCGTTTTTTTTTATATTTCGTGTCAAACTTCGACAAATCTCTGTCCGCACATCTCAATGCGACTACTTTAATTAGCCATATTTCCAAAACCTAAGTTTTTACGATAACTTGGGTGGTATAATACAGAAGTTCTGGTCCTATTCTATCACCCTATGTGTACGTCATGTATCCACAATTCCGTATTTATTTTTATATTTCATGTCAAACTTAGACAAATCGTTGTCCGCACATCGCATAGCGACTAATTTAATCACCCATATTTCCAAAACCTAAGTTTTTACGGTAACTTGGGTGGTATAGTACTAAAGTTCTGGACCTATTCTATCATCCTATGTGTACGTCATGTTGGCACACTTCCGTATTTATTTTATTTTTCATGTCATACTTTGACAAATCGCAGTCCGCACATCTCAATGCGACTACTTTAATCAGCCATATTTCCAAAACCTAAGTTTTTACGGTAACTTGGGTGGTATAATACTAAATTTCAGGACCTATTCTATCACCCTATGTGTACGTCATGTATCCACAATTCCGTATTTATTTTTATATTTCATGTCAAACTTAGACAAATCGTTGTCCGCACATCGCATAGCGACAAATTTAATCACCCGTATTTCCAAAACCTAAGTTTTTAAGGTAACTTGGGTGGTATAGTACTAAAGTTCTGGACCTATTCTATCATCCTATGTGTACGTCATGTTGGCACACCTCCGTATTTTTTTTATATTTCGTGTCAAACTTCGACAAATCTCTGTCCGCACATCTCAATGCGACTACTTTAATCAGCCATATTTCCAAAACCTAAGTTTTTAAGGTAACTTGGGTGGTATAATACTAAATTTCAGGACCTATTCTATCATCCTATGTGTACGTCATGTTGGCACACTTCCGTATTTATTTTATTTTTCATGTCATACTTTGACAAATCGCTGTCCGCACATCTCAATGCGACTACTTTAATCAGCCATATTTCCAAAACCTAAGTTTTTACGGTAACTTGGGTGGTATAATACAGAAGTTCTGGTCCTATTCTATCACCCTATGTGTACGTCATGTATCCACAATTCCGTATTTATTTTTATATTTCATGTCAAACTTAGACAAATCGTTGTCCGCACATCGCATAGCGACTAATTTAATCACCCATATTTCCAAAACCTAAGTTTTTAAGGTAACTTGGGTGGTATAATACTAAATTTCAGGACCTATTCTATAATCCTATGTGTACGTCATGTTGGCACACTTCCGTATTTATTTTATTTTTCATGTCATACTTTGACAAATCGCTGTCCGCACATCTCAATGCGACTACTTTAATCAGCCATATTTCCAAAACCTAAGTTTTTACGGTAACTTGGGTGGTATAATACAGAAGTTCTGGTCCTATTCTATCACCCTACGTGTACGTCATGTATCCACAATTCCGTATTTATTTTTATATTTCATGTCAAACTTCGACAAATCTCTGTCCGCACATCTCAATGCGACTACTTTAATCAGCCATATTTCCAAAACCTAAGTTTTTACGGTAACTTGGGTGGTATAATACAGAAGTTCTGGTCCTATTCTATCACCCTACGTGTACGTAATGTTGGCACACCTCCGTATTTTTTTTATATTTCGTGTCAAACTTCGACAAATCTCTGTCCGCACATCTCAATGCGACTACTTTAATTAGCCATATTTCCAAAACCTAAGTTTTTACGATAACTTGGGTGGTATAATACAGACGTTCTGGTCCTATTCTATCACCCTATGTGTACGTCATGTATCCACAATTCCGTATTTATTTTTATATTTCATGTCAAACTTAGACAAATCGTTGTCCGCACATCGCATAGCGACTAATTTAATCACCCATATTTCCAAAACCTAAGTTTTTACGGTAACTTGGGTGGTATAGTACTAAAGTTCTGGACCTATTCTATCATCCTATGTGTACGTCATGTTGGCACACTTCCGTATTTATTTTATTTTTCATGTCATACTTTGACAAATCGCAGTCCGCACATCTCAATGCGACTACTTTAATCAGCCATATTTCCAAAACCTAAGTTTTTACGGTAATTTGGGTGGTATAGTACTAAAGTCCTGGACCTATTCTATCATCCTATGTGTACGTCATGTTGGCACACCTCCGTATTTTTTTTATATTTCGTGTCAAACTTAGACAAATCGTTGTCCGCACATCGCATAGCGACAAATTTAATCACCCATATTTCCAAAACCTAAGTTTTAACGGTAACTTGGGTGGTATAGTACTAAAGTTCTGGACCTATTCTATCATCCTATGTGTACGTCATGTTGGCACACCTCCGTATTTTTTTTATATTTCGTGTCAAACTTCGACAAATCGTTGTCCGCATATCGCATAGCGACTAATTTAATCACCCATATTTCCAAAACTTAAGTTTTTACGGTAACTTGGGTGGTATAATACAGAAGTTCTGGTCCTATTCTATCACCCTATGTGTACGTCATATATCCACAATTCCGTATTTATTTTTATATTTCATGTCAAACTTAGACAAATCGCTGTCCGCACATCTCAATGCGACTACTCTAATCAGCCATATTTCCAAAACCTAAGTTTTTACGGTAACTTGGGTGGTATAGTACTAAAGTTCTGGACCTATTCTATCATCCTATGTGTACGTCATGTTGGCACACCTCCGTATTTTTTTTATATTTCGTGTCAAACTTCGACAAATCTCTGTCCGCACATCTCAAAGCGACTACTTTAATTAGCCATATTTCCAAAACCTTAGTTTTTACGATAACTTGGGTGGTATAATACAGAAGTTCTGGTCCTATTCTATCACCCTATGTGTACGTCATGTTGGCACACCTCCGTATTTTTTTTATATTTCGTGTCAAACTTCGACAAATCTCTGGCCGCACATCTCAATGCGACTACTTTAATCAGCCATATTTCCAAAACCTAGGTTTTTACGGTAACTTGGGTGGTATAGTACTAAAGTTCTGGACCTATTCTATCATCCTATGTGTACGTAATGTTGGCACAACTCCGTATTTATTATTATATTTCATGTCATACTTAGACAAATCGTTGTCCGCACATCGCATAGCGACTAATTTAATAACCCATATTTCCAAAACCTAAGTTTTTAAGGTATCTTGGGTGGTATAGTACTAAAGTTCTGGTCCTATTCTTTCATCCTACGTGTACGTCATGCTGACACACTGCCGTATTTATTTCATATTTTATGTCAAACTTAGGTGGATCGCTGTCCACACATCCAAAGCGACTATTTTAATCACCCATATTTCCAAAACCTAAGTTTTGACGGTAACCTGAGTGTTATAATAATATAGTTCTAATCCTATTCTATCACCCAATGTGTACGTCATGTATCCAAAATTCCGTATTTATTTTTATATTTCATGACAAACTTAGACAAATCGTTGTCCGCACATCGCATAGCGACTAATTTAATCACCCATATTTCCAAAACCTAAGTTTTTACGGTAACTTGGGTGGTATAATACAGAAGTTCTGGTCCTATTCTATCACCCTATGTGAACGTCATGTATCCACAATTCCGTATTTATTTTTATATTTCATGTCAAACTTAGACAAATCGTTGTCCGCACATCGCATAGCGACTAATTTAATCACCCATATTTCCAAAACCTAAGTTTTTAAGGTAACTTGGGTGGTATAATACTAAATTTCAGGACCTATTCTATCATCCTATGTGTACGTCATGTTGGCACTTTTCCGTATTTATTTTATTTTTCATGTCATACTTTGACAAATCGCTGTCCGCACATCTCAATGCGACTACTTTAATCAGCCATATTTCCAAAACCTAAGTTTTTACGGTAACTTGGGTGGTATAATACAGAAGTTCTGGTCCTATTCTATCACCCTATGTGTACGTCATGTATCGACAATTCCGTATTTATTTTTATATTTCATGTCAAACTTAGACAAATCGTTGTCCGCACATCGCATAGCGACTAATTTAATCACCCATATTTCCAAAACCTAAGTTTTTAAGGTAACTTGGGTGGTATAATACTAAATTTCAGGACCTATTCTATAATCCTATGTGTACGTCATGTTGGCACACTTCCGTATTTATTTTATTTTTCATGTCATACTTTGACAAATCGCTGTCCGCACATCTCAATGCGTCTACTTTAATCAGCCATATTTCCAAAACCTAAGTTTTTACGGTAACTTGGGTGGTATAATACAGAAGTTCTGGTCCTATTCTATCACCCTACGTGTACGTCATGTATCCACAATTCCGTATTTATCTTTATATTTCATGTCAAACTTCGACAAATCTCTGTCCGCACATCTCAATGCGACTACTTTAATCAGCCATATTTCCAAAACCTAAGTTTTTACGGTAACTTGGGTGGTATAATACAGAAGTTCTGGTCCTATTCTATCACCCTACGTGTACGTAATGTTGGCACACCTCCGTTTTTTTTTATATTTCGTGTCAAACTTCGACAAATCTCTGTCCGCACATCTCAATGCGACTACTTTAATTAGCCATATTTCCAAAACCTAAGTTTTTACGATAACTTGGGTGGTATAATACAGAAGTTCTGGTCCTATTCTATCACCCTATGTGTACGTCATGTATCCACAATTCCGTATTTATTTTTATATTTCATGTCAAACTTAGACAAATCGTTGTCCGCACATCGCATAGCGACTAATTTAATCACCCATATTTCCAAAACCTAAGTTTTTACGGTAACTTGGGTGGTATAGTACTAAAGTTCTGGACCTATTCTATCATCCTATGTGTACGTCATGTTGGCACACTTCCGTATTTATTTTATTTTTCATGTCATACTTTGACAAATCGCAGTCCGCACATCTCAATGCGACTACTTTAATCAGCCATATTTCCAAAACCTAAGTTTTTACGGTAACTTGGGTGGTATAGTACTAAAGTCCTGGACCTATTCTATCATCCTATGTGTACGTCATGTTGGCACACCTCCGTATTTTTTTTATATTTCGTGTCAAACTTAGACAAATCGTTGTCCGCACATCGCATAGCGACAAATTTAATCACCCATATTTCCAAAACCTAAGTTTTTACGGTAACTTGGGTGGTATAGTACTAAAGTTCTGGACCAATTCTATCATCCTATGTGTACGTCATGTTGGCACACCTCCGTATTTTTTTTATATTTCGTGTCAAACTTCGACAAATCGTTGTCCGCACATCGCATAGCGACTAATTTAATCACCCATATTTCCAAAACCTAAGTTTTTACGGTAACTTGGGTGGTATAATACAGAAGTTCTGGTCCTATTCTATCACCCTATGTGTACGTCATATATCCACAATTCCGTATTTATTTTTATATTTCATGTCAAACTTAGACAAATCGCTGTCCGCACATCTCAATGCGACTACTCTAATCAGCCATATTTCCAAAACCTAAGTTTTTACGGTAACTTGGGTGGTATAGTACTAAAGTTCTGGACCTATTCTATCATCCTATGTGTACGTCATGTTGGCACACCTCCGTATTTTTTTATATTTCGTGTCAAACTTCGACAAATCTCTGGCCGCACATCTCAATGCGACTACTTTAATCAGCCATATTTCCAAAACCTAGGTTTTTACGGTAACTTGGGTGGTATAGTACTAAAGTTCTGGACCTATTCTATCATCCTATGTGTACGTAATGTTGGCACACCTCCGTATTTATTATTATATTTCATTTCATACTTAGACAAATCGTTGTCCGCACATCGCATAGCGACTAATTTAATAACCCATATTTCCAAAACCTAAGTTTTTAAGGTATCTTGGGTGGTATAGTACTAAAGTTCTGGTCCTATTCTTTCATCCTACGTGTACGTCATGCTGACACACTGCCGTATTTATTTCATATTTTATGTCAAACTTAGGTGGATCGCTGTCCACACATCCAAAGCGACTATTTTAATCACCCATATTTCCAAAACCTAAGTTTTGACGGTAACCTGAGTGGTATAATAATATAGTTCTAATCCTATTCTATCACCCAATGTGTACGTCATGTATCCAAAATTCCGTATTTATTTTTATATTTCATGTCAAACTTAGACAAATCGTTGTCCGCACATCGCATAGCGACTAATTTAATCACCCATATTTCCAAAACCTAAGTTTTTACGGTAACTTGGGTGGTATAATACAGAAGTTCTGGTCCTATTCTATCACCCTATGTGTACGTCATGTATCCACAATTCCGTATTTATTTTTATATTTCATGTCAAACTTAGACAAATCGTTGTCCGCACATCGCATAGCGACTAATTTAATCACCCATATTTCCAAAACCTAAGTTTTTAAGGTAACTTGGGTGGTATAATACTAAATTTCAGGACCTATTCTATCATCCTATGTGTACGTCATGTTGGCACACTTCCGTATTTATTTTATTTTTCATGTCATACTTTGACAAATCGCTGTCCGCACATCTCAATGCGACTACTTTAATCAGCCATATTTCCAAAACCTAAGTTTTTATGGTAACTTGGGTGGTATAATACAGAAGTTCTGGTCCTATTCTATCACCCTATGTGTACGTCATGTATCCACAATTCCGTATTTATTTTTATATTTCATGTCAAACTTAGACAAATCGTTGTCCGCACATCGCATAGCGACTAATTTAATCACCCATATTTCCAAAACCTAAGTTTTTAAGGTAACTTGGGTGGTATAATACTAAATTTCAGGACCTATTCTATAATCCTATGTGTACGTCATGTTGGCACACTTCCGTATTTATTTTATTTTTCATGTCATACTTTGACAAATCGCTGTCCGCACATCTCAATGCGACTACTTTAATCAGCCATATTTCCAAAACCTAAGTTTTTACAATAACTTGGGTGGTATAATACAGAAGTTCTGGTCCTATTCTATCACCCTACGTGTACGTCATGTATCCACAATTCCGTATTTATTTTTATATTTCATGTCAAACTTCGACAAATCTCTGTCCGCACATCTCAATGCGACTACTTTAATCAGCCATATTTCCAAAACCTAAGTTTTTACGGTAACTTGGGTGGTATAATACAGAAGTTCTGGTCCTATTCTATCACCCTACGTGTACGTAATGTTGGCACACCTCCGTATTTTTTTATATTTCGTGTCAAACTTCGACAAATCTCTGTCCGCACATCTCAATGCGACTACTTTAATTAGCCATATTTCCAAAACCTAAGTTTTTACGATAACTTGGGTGGTATAATACAGAAGTTCTGGTCCTATTCTATCACCCTATGTGTACGTCATGTATCCACAATTCCGTATTTATTTTTATATTTCATGTCAAACTTAGACAAATCGTTGTCCGCACATCGCATAGCGACTAATTTAATCACCCATATTTCCAAAACCTAAGTTTTTAAGGTAACTTGGGTGGTATAATACTAAATTTCAGGACCTATTCTTTCATCCTATGTGTACGTCATGTTGGCACACCTCCGTATTTATTTTATTTTTCATGTCATACTTTGACAAATCGCTGTCCGCACATCTCAATGCGACTACTTTAATCAGCCATATTTCCAAAACCTAAGTTTTTACGGTAACTTGGGTGGTATAATACAGAAGTTCTGGTCCTATTTCATAACCCTACGTGTACGTCATGCTGACACACTGCCGTATTTATTTTATATTTTATGTCAAACTTAGGTGGATCACTGTCCACACATCCAAAGCGACTAATTTAATCACCCATATTTCCAAAACCTAAGTTTTTAAGGTATATTGGGTGGTATAATACTAAATTTCAGGACTTATTCTATCATCCTATGTGTACGTCATTTTGGCACACTTCCGTATTTATTTTATTTTATGTCATACTTTGACAAATCGCTGTCCGCACATCTCAATGCGACTACTTTAATCACCCATATTTCCAAAACCTGAGTTTTTACGGTAACTTGGGTGGTATAATACAGAAGTTCTGGTCCTATTCTATCACCCTACGTGTACGTAATGTTGGCACACCTCCGTATTTATTATTATATTTCATGTCATACTTAGACAAATCGTTGTCCGCACATCGCATAGCGACTAATTTAATCACCCATATTTCCAAAACCTAAGTTTTTAAGGTAACTTGGGTGGTATAGTACTAAATTTCAGGACCTATTCTTTCATCCTATGTGTACGTCATGTTGGCACACCTCCGTATTTATTTTATTTTTCATGTCATACTTTGACAAATCGCTGTCCGCACATCTCAATGCGACTACTTTAATCAGCCATATTTCCAAAACCTAAGTTTTTACGGTAACTTGGGTGGTATAATACAGAAGTTCTGGTCCTATTTCATAACCCTACGTGTACGTCATGCTGACACACTGCCGTATTTATTTTATATTTTATGTCAAACTTAGGTGGATCACTGTCCACACATCCAAAGCGACTAATTTAATCACCCATATTTCCAAAACCTAAGTTTTTAAGGTATATTGGGTGGTATAATACTAAATTTCAGGACTTATTCTATCATCCTATGTGTACGTCATTTTGGCACACTTCCGTATTTATTTTATTTTATGTCATACTTTGACAAATCGCTGTCCGCACATCTCAATGCGACTACTTTAATCAGCCATATTTCCAAAACCTAAGTTTTTACGGTAACTTGGGTGGTATAATACAGAAGTTCTGGTCCTATTCTATCACCCTACGTGTACGTAATGTTGGCACACCTCCGTATTTATTATTATATTTCATGTCATACTTAGACAAATCGTTGTCCGCACATCGCATAGCGACTAATTTAATCACCCATATTTCAAAAACATAAGTTTTTAAGGTAACTTGGGTGGTATAGTACTAAAGTTCTGGTCCTATTCTTTCATCCTACATGTACGTAATGTTGGCACACCTCCGTATTAATTTTTATATTTCATGTCAAACTTAGACAAATCGTTGTCCGCACATCGCATAGCGACTAATTTAATCACCCATATTTCCAAAACCTAAGTTTTTACGGTAACTTGGGTGGTATAATACAGAAGTTCTGGTCCTATTCTATCACCCTATGTGTACGTCATGTATCCATAATTCCGTATTTATTTTTATATTTCATGTCAAACTTAGACAAATCGCTGTCCGCACATCTCAATGCGACTACTTTAATCACCCTTATTTCCAAAACCTAAGTTTTTACGGTAACTTGGGTGGTATAGTACTAAAGTTCTGGACCTATTCTATCATCCTATGTGTACGTCATGTTGGCACACTTCCGTATTTATTTCATTTTTCATGTCATACTTTGACAAATCGCTGTCCGCACATCTCAATGCGACTACTTTAATCAGCCATATTTCCGAAACCTAAGTTTTTACGGTAACTTGGGTGGTATAATACAGAAGTTCTGGTCCTATTCTATCACCCTACGTGTACCCCTATGTGTACGTAATGTATCCACAATTCCGTATTTATTTTTATATTTCATGTCAAACTTAGACAAATCGTTGTCCGCACATCGCATAGCGACTAATTTAATCACCCATATTTCCAAAACCTAAGTTTTTATGGTAACTTGGGTGGTATTATACTAAATTTCAGGACCTATTCTATCATCCTATGTGTACGTCATGTTGGCACACTTCCGTATTTATTTTATTTTTCATGTAATACTTTGACAAATCGCTGTCCGCACATCTCAATGCGACTACTTTAATCAGCCATATTTCCAAAACCTAAGTTTTTCCGGTAACTTGGGTGGTATAATACAGAAGTTCTGGTCCTATTTTATCACTGTATGTGTACGTCATGTATCCAAAATTCCGTATTTATTTTTATATTTCATGTCAAACTTAGACAAATCGCTGTCCGCACATCTCAATGCGACTACTTTAATCACCCATATTTCCAAAACCTAAGTTTTTACGGTAACTTGGGTGGTATAGTACTAAAGTTCTGGACCTATTCTATCATCCTATGTGTACGTCATGTTGCCACACCTCCTTATTTTTTTTATATTTCGTGTCAAACTTCGACAAATCTCTGTCCGCACATCTCAATGCGACTACTTTAATCAGCCATATTTCCAAAACCTAAGTTTTTAAGGTAACTTGGGTGGTATAATACAGAAGTTCTGGTCCTATTCTATCACCCTACGTGTACGTAATGTTAGCACACCTCCTTATTTATTATTATATTTCATGTCATACTTAGACAAATCGCTGTCCGCACATCTCAATGCGACTACTTTAATCACCCGTATTTCCAAAACTTAAGTTTTGACGGTAACCTGAGCGGTATAATAATATAGTTCTAATCCTATTCTATCACCCAATGTGTACGTCATGTATCCGAAATACCGTATTTATTTTTATATTTCATGTCAAACTTAGACAAATCGTTGTCCGCACATCGCATGGCGACTAATTTAATCACCCATATTTCCAAAACCTAAGTTTTTACGGTAACTTGGGTGGTATAATACAGATGTTCTGGTCCTATTCTATCACCCTATGTGTACGTCATGTATCCACACTTCCGTATTTATTTTTATAATTCATGTCAAACTTAGACAAATCGAAGTACCCACATCGCATAGCGACTAATTTAATCACCCATATTTCCAAAACCTAAGTTTTTACGGTAACTTGGGTGGTATAATACAGAAGTTCTGGTCCTATTCTATCACCCTACGTGTACGTAATGTTGGCACACCTCCGTATTTATTATTATATTTCATGTCATACTTAGACAAATCGTTGTCCGCACATCGCATAGCGACTAATTTAATCACCCATATTTCCAAAACCTAAGTTTTTAAGATAACTTGGATGGTATAGTACTAAAGTTCTGGTCCTATTCTTTCATCCTACGTGTACGTAATGCTGACACACTTCCGTATTTTTTTTTATATTTTATGTCAAACTTAGGTGGATCGCTGTCCACACATCCAAAGCGACTATTTTAATCACCCGTATTTCCAAAACCTAAGTTTAAAGGTAACTTCGGTGGTATGATACTATATTTCTGGTCCTATTCTATCACCCTATGTGTACGTCATGTATCCACAATTCCGTATTTATTTTTATTTTTCATGTCAAAGTTAGACAAATCGCTGACCGCACATCGCAAAGCGACTACTTTAATCACCCATATTTCCAAAACCTAAGTTTTTACGGTAACTTGGGTGTTATAATACTAAATTTCTGGTCCTATTCTATCACCCTATGTGCACGCCAAGTATCCACAATTCCATATTGATTTTTATAATTCATGTCAAACTTAGACAAATCGCTGTCCGCACATCGCAAAGCGGCTAATTTAATCACCCATATTTCCAAAACCTATGTTCTTACGGTAACTTTGGTGGTATAATACTAAATTTCTGGTCCTATTCTATCACCCTATGTGTACGTCATGTATCCACACTTCCGTATTTATTTTTATAATTCATGTCAAACTTAGACAAATCGCAGTACCCACATCGCATTGCGACTAATTTAATCACCCATATTTCCAAAACCTACGTTTTTAAGGTAACTTGGGTGGTATAATACTAAATTTCAGGACCTATTCTATCATCCTATGTGTACGTTATGTTGGCACACTTCCGTATTTATTTTATTTATCATGTCATACTTCGACAAATCGCTGTCCGCACATCTCAATGCGACTATTTTAATCAGCCATATTTCCAAAACCTAAGTTTTTCGGTAACTTGGGTGGTATAGTACTAAAGTTCTGGACCTATTATATCATCCTATGTGTACGTCATGTTGGCACACCTCCGTATTTTTTTTATATTTCGTGTCAAACTTCGACAAATCTCTGTCCGCACATCTCAATGCGACTACTTTAATCAGCCATATTTCCAAAACCTAAGTATTTACGGTAACTTGGGTGGTATAATACAGAAGTTCTGGTCCTATTCTATCACCCTACGTGTACGTAATATTGGCACACCTCCGTATTTATTATTATATTTCGTGTCAAACTTCGACAAATCTCTTTCCGCACATCTCAATGCGACTACTTTAATCAGCCATATTTCCAAAACCTAAGTTTTTACGGTAACTTGGGTGGTATAATACAGAAGTTCTGGTCCTATTCTATCACCCTATGTGTACGTCATGTATCCACAATGAAATATAAAAAAATACGGAGGTGTGCCAACATGACGTACACATAGGATGATAGAATAGGTCCAGAACTTTAGTACTATACCACCCAAGTTACCGTAAAAACTTAGGTTTTGGAAATATGGCTGATTAGAGTAGTCGTATTGAGATGTGCGGACAGCGATTTGTCTAAGTATGACATGAAATATAATAATAAATAAGGAGGTGTGCTAACATTACGTACACGTAGGGTGATAGAATAGGACCAGAACTTCTGTATTATACCACCCAAGTTACCGTAAAAACTTAGGTTTTGGAAATATGGGTGATTAAATTAGTCGCTATGCGATGTGCGGACAACGATTTGTCGAAGTTTGTCACGAAATATAAAAAAAATACGGAGGTGTGCCAACATGACGTACACATAGGATGATAGAATAGGTCCAGAACTTTAGTACTATACCACCCAAGTTACCGTAAAAACTTAGGTTTTGGAAATATGGGTGATTAAATTTGTCGCTATGCGATGTGCGGACAACGATTTGTCTAAGTTTGACACGAAATATAAAAAAAATACGGAGGTGTGCCAACATGACGTACATATAGGATGATAGAATAGGTCCAGGACTTTAGTACTATACCACCCAAGTTACCGTAAAAACTTAGGTTTTGGAAATATGGCTGATTAAAGTAGTCGCATTGAGATGTGCGGACAGCGATTTGTCAAAGTATGACATGAAAAATAAAATAAATACGGAAGTGTGCCAACATGACGTACACATAGGATGATAGAATAGGTCCTGAAATTTAGTATAATACCACCCAAGTTACCTTAAAAACTTAGGTTTTGGAAATATGGGTGATTAAATTAGTCGCTATGCGATGTGCGGACAACGATTTGTCTAAGTTTGACATGAAATATAAAAATAAATACGGAATTGTGGATACATGACGTACACATAGGGGTACACGTAGGGTGATAGAATAGGACCAGAACTTCTGTATTATACCACCCAAGTTACCGTAAAAACTTAGGTTTCGGAAATATGGCTGATTAAAGTAGTCGCATTGAGATGTGCGGACAGCGATTTGTCAAAGTATGACATGAAAAATGAAATAAATACGGAAGTGTGCCAACATGACGTACACATAGGATGATAGAATAGGTCCAGAACTTTAGTACTATACCACCCAAGTTACCGTAAAAACTTAGGTTTTGGAAATAAGGGTGATTAAAGTAGTCGCATTGAGATGTGCGGACAGCGATTTGTCTAAGTTTGACATGAAATATAAAAATAAATACGGAATTGTGGATACATGACGTACACATAGGGTGATAGAATAGGACCAGAACTTCTGTATTATACCACCCAAGTTACCGTAAAAACTTAGGTTTTGGAAATATGGGTGATTAAATTAGTCGCTATGCGATGTGCGGACAACGATTTGTCTAAGTTTGACATGAAATATAAAAATTAATACGGAGGTGTGCCAACATTACGTACATGTAGGATGAAAGAATAGGACCAGAACTTTAGTACTATACCACCCAAGTTACCTTAAAAACTTATGTTTTTGAAATATGGGTGATTAAATTAGTCGCTATGCGATGTGCGGACAACGATTTGTCTAAGTATGACATGAAATATAATAATAAATACGGAGGTGTGCCAACATTACGTACACGTAGGGTGATAGAATAGGACCAGAACTTCTGTATTATACCACCCAAGTTACCGTAAAAACTTAGGTTTTGGAAATATGGCTGATTAAAGTAGTCGCATTGAGATGTGCGGACAGCGATTTGTCAAAGTATGACATAAAATAAAATAAATACGGAAGTGTGCCAAAATGACGTACACATAGGATGATAGAATAAGTTCTGAAATTTAGTATTATACCACCCAATATACCTTAAAAACTTAGGTTTTGGAAATATGGGTGATTAAATTAGTCGCTTTGGATGTGTGGACAGTGATCCACCTAAGTTTGACATAAAATATAAAATAAATACGGCAGTGTGTCAGCATGACGTACACGTAGGGTTATGAAATAGGACCAGAACTTCTGTATTATACCACCCAAGTTACCGTAAAAACTTAGGTTTTGGAAATATGGCTGATTAAAGTAGTCGCATTGAGATGTGCGGACAGCGATTTGTCAAAGTATGACATGAAAAATAAAATAAATACGGAGGTGTGCCAACATGACGTACACATAGGATGAAAGAATAGGTCCTGAAATTTAGTACTATACCACCCAAGTTACCTTAAAAACTTAGGTTTTGGAAATATGGGTGATTAAATTAGTCGCTATGCGATGTGCGGACAACGATTTGTCTAAGTATGACATGAAATATAATAATAAATACGGAGGTGTGCCAACATTACGTACACGTAGGGTGATAGAATAGGACCAGAACTTCTGTATTATACCACCCAAGTTACCGTAAAAACTTAGGTTTTGGAAATATGGGTGATTAAATTAGTCGCTATGCGATGTGCGGACAACGATTTGTGTAAGTTTGATATGAAATATAAAAATAAATACGGAATTGTGGATACATGACGTACACATAGGGTGATAGAATAGGACCAGAACTTTTGTATTATACCACCAAAGTTACCGTAAAAACTTAGGTTTTGGAAATATAGGTGATTAAATTAGTCGCTTTGCGATGTGCGGACAACGATTTGTCGAAGTTTGACACGAAATATAAAAAAAAATATGGAGGTGTGCCAACATGACGTACACATAGGATGATAGAATAGGTCCAGAACTTTAGTACTATACCACACAAGTTACCGTAAAAACTTAGGTTTTGGAAATATGGGTGATTAAATTAGTCGCTATGCGATGTGCGGACAACGATTTGTCTAAGTTTGACATGAAATATAAAAATAAATACGGAATTTTGGATACATGACGTACACATTGGGTGATAGAATAGGATTAGAACTATATTATTATACCACTCAGGTTACCGTCAAAACTTAGGTTTTGGAAATATGGGTGATTAAATTAGTCGCTATGCGATGTGCGGACAACGATTTGTCGAAGTTTGACACGAAATATAAAAAAAATACGGAGGTGTGCCAACATGACGTACACATAGGATGATAGAATAGGTCCAGAACTTAAGTACTATACCACCGAAGTTACCGTAAAAACTTAGGTTTTGGAAATACGGGTGATTAAAATAGTCGCTTTGGATGTGTGGACAGCGATCCACCTAAGTTTGACATAAAATATTAAATAAATACGGCAGTGTGTCAGCATGACGTACACGTAGGATGAAAGAAAAGGACCAGAACTTTAGTACTATACCACCCAAGTTACCTTAAAAACTTAGGTTTTGGAAATATGGGTGATTAAATTAGTCGCTATGCGATGTGCGGACAACGATTTGTCTAAGTTTGACATGAAATATAAAAATAAATACGGAATTTTGGATACATGACGTACACATTGGGTGATAGAATAGGATTAGAACTATATTATTATACCACTCAGGTTACCGTCAAAACTTAGGTTTTGGAAATACGGTTGATTAAAATAGTCGCTTTGGATGTGTGGACAGCGATCTACCTAAGTTTGACATAAAATATAAAATAAATACGGCAGTGTGTCAGCATGACGTACACGTAGGATGAAAGAATAGGACCAGAACTTTAGTACTATACCACCCAAGTTACCTTAAAAACTTAGGTTTTGGAAATATGTGTGATTAAATTAGTCGCTATGCGATGTGCGGACAACGCTTTGTCTAAGTATGACATTAAATATAATAATAAATACGGAGGTGTGCCAACATTACGTACACATAGGGTGATAGAATAGGACCAGAACTTCTGTATTATACCACCCACGTTACCGTAAAAACTTAGGTTTTGGAAATATGGCTGATTAAAGCAGTCGCATTGAAATGTGAGGACAGAGATTTGTCGAAGTTTGACACGAAATATAAAAAAATACGGAGGTGTGCCAACATGACGTACACATAGGATGATAGAATAGGTCCTGAAATTTAGTATTATACCACCCAAGTTACCTTAAAAACTTAGGTTTTGGAAATATGGGTGATTAAATTAGTCGCTATGCGATGTGCGGACAACGATTTGTCTAAGTTTGACATGAAATATAAAAATAAATACGGAGGTGTGCCAACATTACGTACACGTAGGATGAAAGAATAGGACCAGAACTTTAGTACTATACCACCCAAGTTACCTTAAAAACTTAGGTTTTGGAAATATGGGTGATTAAATTAGTCGCTATGCGATGTGCGGACAACGATTTGTCTAAGTATGACATGAAATATAATAATAAATACGGAGGTGTGCCAACATTTCGTACACGTAGGGTGATAGAATAGGACCAGAACTTCTGTATTATACCACCCAAGTTACCGTAAAAACTTAGGTTTTGGAAATATGGCTGATTAAAGTAGTCGCATTGAGATGTGCGGATAGCGATTTGTCAAAGTATGACATGAAAAATAAAATAAATACGGAAGTGTGCCAACATAACGTACACATAGGATTATAGAATAGGTCCTGAAATTTAGTATTATACCACCCAAGTTACCTTAAAAACTTAGGTTTTGGAAATATGGGTGATTAAATTAGTCGCTATGCGATGTGGGTACTGCGATTTGTCTAAGTTTGACATGAATTATAAAAATAAATACGGAAATGTGGATACATGACGTACACATAGGGTGATAGAATAGGATCAGAAATTTAGTATTATACCACCAAAGTTACCGTAAGAACTTAGGTTTTGGAAATATGGGTGATTAAATTAGCCGCTTTGCGATGTGCGGTCAGCGATTTGTCTAAGTTTGACATGAAAGATAAAATAAATACGGAAATGTGCCAACAATTGGTACACATTGGGTGATAGAATAGAACCAGAACTTTAATATAATACCAACCAAGTTACCGTAAAAACTTAGGTTTGGGAACTATGGGTGATTAAAGTAGTCGCTTTGCGATGTGCGGTCAGCGTTTTGTCCAAGTTTGACATGAAATATAAAATAAATATGGAAGTGTGCCAACATTAGGTACACTTAGGGTGATAGAATAGAACCAGAACTTTAGTATTATACCAACTAAGTTACCGTAAAACTTTGGTTTTGGAAATATGGGTGATTAAACTAGCCGCTTTGCGATCTGCGGTCAGCGATTTGTCTAACTTTGACATGAAAAATAAAAATAAATACGGAATTGTGGATACATGACGTACACATAGGGTGATAGAATAGGACCAGAAATATAGTATCATACCACCGAAGTAACCTTTAAACTTAGGTTTTGGAAATACGGGTGATTAAAATAGTCGCTTTGGATGTGTGGACAGCGATCCACCTAAGTTTGACATAAAATATAAAATAAATACGGAAGTGTGTCAGCATGACGTACACGTAGGATGAAAGAATAGGACCAGAACTTTAGTACTATACCACCCAAGTTACCTTAAAAACTTAGGTTTTGGAAATATGGGTGATTAAATTAGTCGCTATGCGATGTGCGGACAACGATTTGTCTAAGTATGACATAAAATATAATAATAAATACGGAGGTGTGCCAACATTACGTACACGTAGGGTGATAGAATAGGACCAAAAATTCTGTATTATACCACCCAAGTTACCGTAAAAACTTAGGTTTTGGAAATATGGCTGATTAAAGTAGTCGCATTGAGATGTGCGGACAGAGATTTGTCGAAGTTTGACACGAAATATAAAAAAAATACGGAGGTGTGCCAACATGACGTACACATAGGATGATAGAATAGGTCCAGAACTTTAGTACTATACCACCCAAGTTACCGTAAAAACTTAGGTTTTGGAAATATGGGTGATTAAAGTAGTCGCATTGAGATGTGCGGACAGCGATTTGTCTAAGTTTGACATGAAATATAAAAATAAATAAGGAATAGTGGATACGTGACGTACACATAGGGTGATAGAATAGGACCAGAACTTCTGTATTATACCACCCAAGTTACCGTAAAAACTTAGGTTTTGGAAATATGGGTGATTAAATTAGTCGCTATGCGATGTGCGGACAACGATTTGTCGAAGTTTGACACGAAATATAAAAAAATACGGAGGTGTGCCAACATGACGTACACAAAGGATGATAGAATAGGTCCAGAACTTTAGTACTATACCACCCAAGTTACCGTAAAAACTTAGGTTTTGGAAATATGGGTGATTAAATTAGTCGCTATGCGATGTGCGGACAACGATTTGTCTAAGTTTGACATGAAATATAAAAATAAATACGGAATTTTGGATACATGACGTACACATTGGGTGAAGATTAGGATTAGAACTATATTATTATACCACTCAGGTTACCGTCAAAACTTAGGTTTTGGAAATACGGGTGATTAAAGTAGTCGCATTGAGATGTGCGGACAGCGATTTGTCTAAGTTTGACATGAAATATAAAAATAAATACGGAATTGTGGATACATGACGTACACATAGGGTGATAGAATAGGACCAGAACATCTGTATTATACCACCCAAGTTACCGTAAAAACTTAGGTTTTGGAAATATGGGTGATTAAATTAGTCGCTATGCGATGTGCGGACAACGATTTGTCTAAGTTTGACATGAAATATAAAAATAAATACGGAGGTGTGCCAACATTACGTATACGTAGGATGAAAGAATAGGACCAGAACTTTAGTACTATACCACCCAAGTTACCTTAAAAACTTAGGTTTTGGAAATATGGGTGATTAAATTAGTCGCTATGCGATGTGCGGACAACGATTTGTCTAAGTATGACATGAAATATAATAATAAATACGGAGGTGTGCCAACATTACGTACACGTAGGGTGATAGAATAGGACCAGAACTTCTGTATTATACCACCCAAGTTACCGTAAAAACTTAGGTTTTGGAAATATGGCTGATTAAAGTAGTCGCATTTATATGTGCGGACAGCGATTTGTCAAAGTATGACATGAAAAATAAAATAAATACGGAAGTGTGCCAAAATGCCGTACACATAGGATGATAGAATAAGTCCTGAAATTTAGTATTATACCACCCAAGTTACCTTAAAAACTTAGGTTTTGGAAATATGGGTGATTAAATTAGTCGCTTTGGATGTGTGGACAGTGATCCACCTAAGTTTGACATAAAATATAAAATAAATACGGCAGTGTGTCAGCATGACGTACACGTAGGGTTATGAAATAGGACCAGAACTTCTGTATTATACCACCCAAGTTACCGTAAAAACTTAGGTTTTGGAAATATGGCTGATTAAAGTAGTCGCATTGAGATGTGCGGACAGCGATTTGTCAAAGTATGACATGAAAAATAAAATAAATACGGAAGTGTGCCAACATGACGTACACATAGGATGATAGAATAGGTCCTGAAATTTAGTATTATACCACCCAAGTTACCTTAAAAACTTAGGTTTTGGAAGTATGGGTGATTAAATTAGTCGCTATGCGATGTGCGGACAACGATTTGTCGAAGTTTGACACGAAATATAAAAAAAATATGGAGGTGTGCCAACATGACGTACACATAGGATGATAGAATAGGTCCAGAACTTTAGTACTATACCACCCAAGTTACCGTAAAAACTTAGGTTTTGGAAATATGGGTGATTAAAGTAGTCGCATTGAGATGTGCGGACAGCGATTTGTCTAAGTTTGACATGAAATATAAAAATAAATAAGGAATAGTGGATACGTGACGTACACATAGGGTGATAGAATAGGACCAGAACTTCTGTATTATACCACCCAAGTTACCGTAAAAACTTAGGTTTTGGAAATATGGGTGATTAAATTAGTCGCTATGCGATGTGCGGACAACGATTTGTCGAAGTTTGACACGAAATATAAAAAAATACGGAGGTGTGCCAACATGACGTACACAAA